>JAYRBW010028260.1:0-12297 GCA_036023295.1 Invenusta paracnida
ACATATAAAATTCTGTTTAAGTTGAGGTACCGCCATAGTTAGTAAATAATATAATAAAATATTTATTGTATATAATATGTATTAATATAATAGGTGATATATATATAGCACATTAAAAGTAAAAATAATTTATTTCAACTTAGTTTCCAAGAGAGTTTTAAAAAGCAGGAAATTATACACTATATTTTAAATTAAAATTTGATGAGAATCATTCTTGGCATATAGTAGTTTTTTTTATTTGACGAGATTCTTGGCATATAACAATTACCTAGAAAAAAACATGCACGTATAGTACACTATTTGAATTAAATTTTCAAAATAAATTTTACAAGTGTGTTGTAATTACAATATATCATAAATAATTAGGTAGTAGTCCTGAAGAGGACTGTTATCACTTTTTCTGGAAAGTAGGAAGGTAGGGGTTGGGGAATCCAGGGCAGATGATTACTTCATGCTTGTTTTTTTTTCATATAAATTTTGATCCAGGATTTTGATGATTTTTTATTCTCATATTAAAAAAAATATATATCATGGCTTTAAGATTGTGTTGTCATTTGTTTGCCACAATACATCCTATAAGTCATTGTTTCACTATTAATAAGTTTGAAATTAGTGTTTAATAAATGATAGATTTGATAGTTTCACTGCATTTTAAAATAAATGTTGATGCTTTATAATGGGATCTGTACAAATCTTGACATAAGTAAATGCATGGAAAAAAAACTTGGCTTCATGGTGTTGTGGAGTACTGAAGTGAGAAAAGTAAGACCATTTATATAACTATGGCTTTAATTAACTTATAACACATGTATAGTAGTTAACAGATACAATCCTGAATGAATGAATACTAAAAGCTTACAAGATTATATTGTAAGCTTTCAGTATTCATTGAATATACCTAAATAGAAATGCATACTTACACAGATAACCAACAAACTAAGTCAGTTCAACATAATTAATCAATAAGCATGAATACTACTAATTAGATAATAAGTTGATACAAATGTATTAGAGTCAACAGTTTATGATAATATATGTATATATGTATATGTAGCATAGTATATCTAAATGCATATTACACAATTGTTCATTTTCCCCTTCTTAAAAATTATGACTTCCACATCAGCCTTGTAGATACCCAGCTTGATTGCCAAAGAATAGTGGGGTTACTAGCAATATGTGTTTTAGACATTGTGTCCTCCTGATATCATTTGTCCTTCTAATGTGGTAATGTGCTCATTTAGTGGCTGTAGTGGTACTTAGAAAGGAACTTGATCTTGATTGATACTAGAGGTAGTTTGCTCTTGTTGTGGGTATCTTTCATTGGTGGACATGGTGCAAGATCCCAAAGTGATACTTACAGTTGATTCCCGACCATCGGGATATTAAACATGGGCATAGAGAGGATTAGCATCTGTTAGCTCTACTTCATTGATGTATGGGTCATTTTGCTCCCTCAAACAAAAAGTCAGAGTAACACTGGACCTGGTTTGGTGAGACATGCCGGCAGAGGGTTTCCATTGGGAGAGCATTGCTGAAATGCAAAGAACCGTTCATGGGGAGTACAGTTTGTTGTAGTACAGAGTAGAGACCTGGTGGAAGATAGCGCATCTGGAAGGACTGATTCCCAACAATTGTGCGTCTTTAGACCCAATTTGACAGCATTCCAAATTATTCTGATGTATCCTCTCTGTTGTATTGTTGACAGCAAATACGTATATACCTAATGTACACATAAATGTCACACATATTTTTAATTATAGATTGCTAAGAAAAATGTTTCTAACTACAAATTGCAAAAAGCGCGAACCGGAGGAGGTCCTGGTCCTACAGAGCTCTCAGATATTGATACGGCAATATGGGCTTTAATACCAGCTTATTTTGAGAGTAGCTAATGAATACAACGATGTTGCAGGCAAGTGAACAGTAAACATATTTGGTGTATTTTTCAAAATTAATAATTGTGTTAAATTTTTACTTAGTTATTTATTCATCCGCTTCAAATATTGCATCTGATGAGGCTTTACCCAGTGAAATTGTGGAATAGGCGGAAGAAGAATCTGACTATGAAGCAAAAGAAGACACCAAGGAAAACAAGGATTCTAATATTGAAAGTAAAACATTAATTAATGTAAAGAAAAGGCACATGGAAGAACACAATTTGAAAAATAGAATATTCAACGAAAAGTGATCTGCTTTAGGCAGAAATCCAAGCTGCTAATGCAAAACATTTTTTTATGTCAACCGAAAACAATCATCCATTTTAATTTCTTTAGACAATGTTAAGCAAATAACCTCATACAACAACTATTCGTCTTGATAAAAAAATCTTATGGTCTTTACATATTATTATGTATATAATTCATTTTATTCACCATTTCTCTTTTGAATCACAATGTAAACTTTTTATTTATACAACATTTGATATGATTAATTTATTAAAATTTAATGTTCAATTTTAAATATAATAATATCTCTTTTGAGTTTCAGGTGAGAGAAAGAGATTGAGTCTTGTTGGTATTCTTATAACATCATACAACATACCAATCAACATTCTTATAGTTAATTTACGGAATCTATATCTTGATTTAAAGTCAATTCCATTATATATATGTCAAAAGGGTTTTAACGATCCCCGAATATCCTATTCGGAATTGGTGGAGGATCATTTTTATTTATTATATAATCAATTTGAATTATTTCAAGAATATTCATTTAAATGAAAATTGACAACAAAAATGAATTTCAAAACACGAATATTATGTTAAATATAGTTTAACACGCTGTTAAAAATAACAGTGTTACGCTAATTCGCTTTCAAGAATTCTCGTTACTAAAACACAGTATTAAGTCCAAGATTCAACACTGTGTTAGTCCTAACACGCTTTCGAGAATACGGCCATTGGTCTTATTTGACAGGGAATTCCACAAATTAGCCCCGTGAAAAGTTAGAACTGCTTTATAAAACGGTATATTTGGCTCGGTGCTACGGAGCTCTGTACTAAGTTAGAACAATTTTATAAAATCGGCCAATTATCTGAATAGCTATGAAATGATATTTTTGAATAAACATATTATATAGATCATTCCCAAATTAACCCTGTAGACTCACCCTCGGAATTATAGGCGTCCCTATTACAGGCGAGGAATCGACGCGAGAAATGGTGGAGCACTCGTTCTCTCTCCTGAGTCTCTCCAGTCAGAGTGAACTTGGAGAGGAAGGACCGCAAAGCTAGGTCCAGAGCCTCCCCAGTGAAGTCAAAAAAGCCTGCGTACTCCTCGGCCACTAGCTGACTGAAGTCGTTTCTGACGTACATTGGATTTTTTGGGAGAGAGATTACAAAGCTTACAAACTTTAAGCATTTTAACAAATTAGATTCTGCAGGGCCCATCATAATTCATTTTTAATCAAGAATTTAAATTTACATCCAATGACCGTGAAAAGAAAATATTGACACTTTCAAGGCTAATTATTTAAGTACCTAAAAATATGTTTTAATAAAATTGCGAAAGAAGCCACGTTTCTTAATTAGGTTTAATGGTGCCTTGTAAACAAACTTCGGTTAAAGAAATTTCTTTAGAATACAACCCGAAGTTTATATTAATTAACAATTTAATTAATATAAATAAATAGTTGCAGTTAGAATGTTCTCGGCAGATTTCAAGTCTCTTTCAAAACCTCTTTTATATAATCGTTAGATTAATACGCAGATTCGTTACCTTACTAGTTAAAACAATATCTGAAAAGAAAAGGACAATCTCACAAACAAAAAAATGTAGGCATATAATTTCTTATAAAAAACTTTTTATTAATTTATATAATAAGAATTTATAATATTATAAAAGAGAAAGAATTACTGGCTGCAAATATATTGTAAATTTAATAACTACTGTTTTTAATAATATATTTAAGGGAAATTGATATCTATTGTGAAAAATAAAAACTAGTTATATCGACCATTATCAATTGAAAATGTCAAGATTCCTTTAACAAATTCAGGTGAAATATTGCTAAATTATTTGAAATCAACAAAAAGGAAAGAGTTTTAAACTTTTTATCGTAAAACACCTTAAGGCTATTTAACATAATTACAAATTATTGATAGAATATATTAAAGGAGGAAATTTTATGTTACAAATGTGTTGAAGAAAAAAATGACAAAGGGAATCTTTTAACATCAATCAATATTGGCGAAACAATTTGCGACAGTTTTCTCTCTCATATGCCACTATAGAATTAAGACAAAGTATAATTTATTTAATCTCCGTTCAATATTCTTGCTTTCGCAGTTATATTAGATTGTGGTCGAGAAAATGAGCAACCCTAGTCACCAGTTTCATGTGCTTGAACCAGTTATTAAGTTGTAACGAATTTTATCCCACGTAGTAATAACCGATAGCAGTTATAACAAACTGCATGAACAAGGCAATTAGGTTGAAAGAAGCGAGTTAAAATAATCAATATAACGATTAGCTGCCATCTTTGTTTTGATGATAGTTTTAAACTGCTTAGTCAAATGTATAGAACAAATAGGTAGAGGGGATAGATGAAATAAATAATAACTAAGATTAACTAAGAATATAGAAATGAGAAAGTAGAACATCAAACTACGAAGAATGTTTATGGATATTTCGAAAAACTGGAAATTAAATATTTGTAGGTATTATTCACAATATTTCAAACTAAAACAAGTTATTATATTATTGTGTCATCAAAAGCTGCTCTATCTCTTTATACATGGAATCATTATGCATTAAAATCACCAATAATCAAATGTAATTAATGTCCACTGAGGTATAATATTAAAACCGATAATAGTAATTATTATAAAAACTAATATTATTTGCAAGCAAGTAGAGCCTCATTACAAAAACGCTGGAAGAATGAATTTTGACAAAAAATATTATTAAAAGTTTGAATATTAATATATAGTTCCACATATATGTATATATATAAATACAATATTCCAAACGTTTAGAAATTTTTTAGAATACTTTTATGTTTTATATATGAAATTTTAAAATTTATATAACAGAGGTAAAACTAAAGTAAGGTACTTAATATTTACACAAACTATCTTAAAGATACTATTAAATATGTATAGTTTTATAGTAAGTGACGATCTTAAATATTAGTAAAGATATAACAATTTTAAATACATTTCTAATTTTATTTGTAAAATATATAGGAATAAAACAATATTAATGGCTTCAAATTTGTAGATCTTTATACTAATCCATCTAAGACTTACTATAAAAGTATATTATCTACTATTATCTTTAGCATAGTTTCTGTGAATAATATATCAATTTACTTTAGTTTTGGCTCTATTATAAGAATTTTTGAAAATTCATGTTTAATATGTAAATATAGTAGTTTTCTATAAAAAATCCAAATACTGAATAAATTGAATATAATAAATATGATAAATACATTGACCCCTACTATACATAGGCAGTTTATATCACATTAAACGTTATGTTATTAAAATACTAATAATGGAAATCTTCAAAAAATTAATAATTAATCAAGATAACTTTGATTAAATTAATTTTCGAAAAATAAAATGTCAGTTTAAGACTTTAAGGCTAACTAAATCATTGTGTACTACATCATAATACTCGTATATTGATTCAGACATATTCTACTAATAATAATATTATAATTCATTCTAATAAGGGTATAAAACTATTCTATTAAATACAAAATAATAACAAACAACTTACTTCTTATCGTAATTAAGAAGTAAAGTAGGTCTAGAAGAACAAAATAAGCAAACAAAGGCAATTAATACAATGTAAATATTTAAAAACATTAAAAACAATTATATTACTTTATCCTAATATAGAAATTTATACATTCAAATAAAAATAATAACTAGATTGACTCTTCGACAACAATTAATTATTTAATTCAGTAAAGAATTTTAAATTAAGTATGAAATTCAATTACTTAGAAACCAAATAGACGCGTTTTTTGCTTTAATAAGACCAATATTAATATGATAGGTTAAAAGCAACAACTGTACTAAAAGGTATAGTTAAAATTATAATACGATGTGGTGCTTAAATTTAGATGACTATATTTTGAACAAAATGAAATTTGTTTTCGTCGATTATTAACTTAAATTAGTTGTAGCTTAATTTAAGAAACAACTCTGTATGCCTAGTTGAAAAAAAGCAAGGGTTATAAAGCTCAATTTAGAAAATGTATAATAAAATATGATAGAAATAATTAAAAAAATAGCTTAAAATGAACCAACATATAAATTATTCATATAGCTAGGTGCTTGCTTACATAATTTACTTATAATAAGCTATAACTTTACTTATAATTTAGAAATAAACCAAAACATATATGCCTTATGGAATGGCTAATTTGGCCAAAACTGGAAGAATATCTTTTTGAACTATTTATTAAATAGGAAATATTTTATATTTTAAAATCAAACATAAATCAATATGCTAATTAAAAATATTAACATATTATTAATAGTAAACATTCAACTCTAAAAAAATCTAGTTGTGTTACATCATATACAACACAAAAACGAATGCTGACTAAATAGTGTAATAGGATATTCAACTAGTTGTGACTGCTATTTTAATCATTAATATTACATAATTTTTAAACTATATAAATAGATATAAAATATGGCTACGTAATACTCAAAATAATGTTATACTACATCAAATATATAACATAAAAATGAATGCTAGCTAAATAGCCTATTTAGCTCGCTATTTAGGATATTGTATTAATTCTAGCTTAATAGCAACTGCGATGCTTTATACATTTAGTAATTACATAGGATAGTAAAAATGGCATAGCGTAATCACTAGTAAATTTAAATGTAGTATTAGTCACTTTAGGAGTTCTTTAAAGCTATCCTGTGTCGTGTTATTTTATCAACTGAATTCTCTAATTTTGAGGATCTACTTGAAATCCTATACAGTTTCAACTAAATGTTAAAATCATACATAAATCAAAGGTATGTAATGATAATACAAAAACATATGTAATAGTACAATATAATAAAGCATGAAAAATAAATATAGACAAAAGTATGCCCAGTACAACCCCTGAACAAGTCATTTAGTAATAATATGTTAAACACGAAAAATAACTTTCACATGATGCTGTGCTGTTCGTTTTTTGTTAAAAGATATTTAAAACAATTTTAAGGAAATCATCGAATGAAAAAGGTACGTTTGACTAAAATTTTATCTCAAATAGGACATTGCGAATTTTGCAACTTTAAAATAATACGATAAAAAGAACGTTTATACACTTTTTGAAATAATCAAATTTAATATTACGTTCCAATGGATGCTAGCCACAAATTTAATTACAAGCTATTTGATGCAGTTTCTTTAACTAAGCTGTAAGATTGATACTTCAAAATATTAGACGCTATAATTATTGTGATTTTTAACATAATAATTAATTACTCTTGAGTTTTATTTTATTCGTTGCTTAATTGCACTTCATAAAAAAATTCTGCATTATACCTCAAAAGCTTAAAATGTTCTTCTCTGTTGTTCTCACCTTTTGCATAAGTGCTTAGCAACATCAGTTATCTTGAAGCCCTCCAGCTGGAAGAGCCGCTTAGCCAATCGGTGTGCGGCCCCCCTATCTGCTGCCTTGGGCGGTTGATGGTAGACACTTTCGGCTAGCGACTCCGTGTCAGAAATGTTATCCCCTTCCCCCAAACCACCCTCGGGGTAAAAAAAACCAGGAACCTATAGAATGGAAAACAGTATAACAAACATACATTGAGTAATAGCTAAGATGTATCTAATGAAAATTAAAGTTTTACGATTCATTAATCGTACTGATTGAAAATAAATAACAAAATAAAAGCAAAACATAGGGATAGTATAATCAAAAAAGATAATTACAGATATAAATGCATTAGACGCAATACCAGCTAAACCCTGGACAAAGAAATCGGAACATACAATGGGGGGGGGGGGGTGCAAGCCAATAAGTCTACACCAATGCGAATAAATAAATAAGCTTTATCACGTTAAACTTTTAATGGGCGATTGTTCAGTGGATATCAAGCCTGCTTCTCAAACCAGAGGTTGCAAGTTTAAATCCGGACCAGTTTAGCTGGTATTGCGTAAAACATAGATTATAAAGATAGTTTATAACACAGGTTATAAAACTGTATACCTATAACTGACCTGTAAAAGTCTTATATCGCCATGACACATTGGATCGGTTGAATCTGCCATTGTTGCAAAGTTGTTATGCCCAAAACGGTGGTTCAAAATGTCCTCATTAGGTGGACGTTGAGGATCAATGACATCAAAAGAAGGGGGCGGAAGATGCACTGGACTACAACTGGATTTTATGGTGCTGTCAAATTCGTCCGCATTATTTATCCCAATCTCATCATCATCCAGGTCCTCGTCAGCACAAATTGGTATTGAGTCGAGAGAGAGTATCAACGTCTCTTCCGACTGTGCCAAGTAACATAACAGGTCTGATTGATTTTGCTGTTGTTGAGAGGAAGGCGGGGGAAGGACACGTGATCTCAAACTGGTAGCAACTCCCACATCCCCCGGTATCATCGAGGGATACAAGGGCGAGGTAGCAGCAGTGGGTGTGAGAGTGGCAGTCGTGGCTGGCGATGAGGCAGTTGCAATGGATCGAGGACCACTCTCACTCCCAGGACTAGAGGCTGGCGAGGAAGAGGAAGCCGATTCATCCATGTACTTTATTTTGGAGGCGGAAAGGGCCTCGTAACTAGTCAGGGAGCTGGCTATACTCTGAGTATCACTAGTGGTATTTGTGTCTGGACAGGTGCAGTGGAGTGATTGTGGGGAGACGTCTGGAACTGAGGTAGACCCACCGTTAGTAGTAGTGTTAATTAGTGGGAGGGTGGAGGGTGGGCCAAAGGAGGCCAGCGTCTTGAGAGAAGCATTTGGCGGTGGTTGTGGGCGGTGTTTACTGAGAAAGTGGGAGCGACATCGCGCCCCATTCTCGCCATGGTCCATCCTCAGCTGATGAAAAGACAAAAATTCATGACGGATAAAATAAATAATATACATTAACATTTAATATGAACGTTTATACTGAGCTGTGTTATTGTATTAAATATTCGATGTTTTGTATATTAAGTTTAAAAATTAGTTTATTGATTTAGGTGAAAATCGCACCAAATCTTTGTTATTAAAATTAATATTATAAAAGCTCATCACTCATGCCATAACAACTTAGTAAGATTTGTAAATAAAAATAATAATCTTCAGGTATTATGATGATGTTGTTGACAAAATAATTCATATTTTAGATATTATATTAATTATCAAATGTAATAATGAGTAATTTATAAGACATAATAATACTTATGTCTTATAATATTTATGCAAAGACATAATTTTTGACACTCAAAACCAGGCATCATTATAAAGATTAGGAAAATTAGTTAATATGAAATAAAACACAGGTAGGTTAAAATAACGCAGATAACAGTTTATTACAAAAAGAGTAGATATAGAACATTCATAGACACAATTGAAATATAGTACAATGTAAGTAGATACATAGATGTACAAATAGATGTATACATAGGTATTCATAAGTAATTATTTGGGAAAATGCAAATAGTAATTACAGGATTGCCACTTCATCATCCAAAAAACTCCAGATGCCACAATTGCGAGCGTAACGAGTCTGGATTTTCACTTATATGTCCGGAATTTGACTGTTTTTAAGCAAACAAATTCTGTCTACCGTTATTTTAAATACATGTTTAGAAGTGTCTCTAAATTACTTCCAGCTTCCAAAGGAGTATACAGTCTTATTGCATTTTTTCGAAGAATTAAAAATAATAATAATTTTGATCCAAAATCCGTACATTTAAAAAAAAATCTGGACGAATGGCAAACTTGTAATTATTTTTAATTTGATTAGCATGTCATTTAATTATCATTCATTAAGGAAAAGTATATAGGTAAGTGGAAAAAAACATGTACATGTTCACACAAAATAGTAAGTGATCACTCCAGTTCATTTCATTTTCAGCACTTTGGCGATTCTAGAGGAAACAATCTTTCTCTTCATTTCTTATGTAAAGCATTAACTCATTTTCAATGCGAAAATCTGATAACTTCTTTGATATTTGACTGATACAACTTAATTAACAACTTAGTCGTCAAACACAGGAATCATAATAGATAATATTACATTAAATGACAATCAAAATATAAGAAAACGAAACTATAGTAATTAACCAGCTATTCATTGTACTAACATTGCGGTTACAAAACTAACAGTCTAAAATGTATTACCAGCCAATGTTCTCACAGATTTCTATTTTTTTAGAAGTCTAGAAATTACACAGGAAAAGAGCAATTTCCTAAAAAATAATGCATAACACAGGCAAATGTAAAAATAATGCTGAGCATTAAATAATGCAGGCTGCACCAACACTGTAATATTAAAAAATAATGAAATAAATCAATTTTTCTATAACATGCTAGTTCAATTTTTAAATGTTTATTTTGTATAACATGCTTATTATGAAGTAACATTATATTAGGGTATTTAGAAAATGAACATGATGTTATAAAAGATTAGTTGTTTAATTGTAGTGCCCATATGCATTTAATTCCTATAATAATAATATATCTATACACAAATCTACAATAGTATGCATCTTACAATATATAACAAATGTATCATACATCAAATAAAACAAAAAATTGGAAATATATCTCAATTGTATTCTAAAGTAGATCAAAGATATTATGTTAACAATAAGTCATGTTGAACTATCCTTACCATCATTCTATTTAATATTAATTTTAGTATATAGTTTTTACTTACTTTGTGAGAATGTCTATTATAATCAAAATATCATTTTTGGAATATGGGTATGTTATCTATAAATCATTTAGCTATAATATACATATATTCAGAGCAGAGAATACAAATCTTTGTTCCTAAGTGTTGCTTATGTATTTTATTCTACATATATAATGATGGTAAACAACATCATCTACATACATATAACTTTCTATAAAACTCCAAATATACACAATTTTCTTGTATTTTTTAAATAATTATATTTATGGAACTATAGAAATTATTCAATATATATATATATACATAGAATAGAATAGAAATCTAAAATGGATCATTTTTTTACCATAAACTTACTTAGATTGGTACTATATTATTATTTTTAGATAATAAATCTAGGTTTGTAAAGTATACATATATACTATATTTTTTATTGTGGTAATTAAAAATCTAGAAGAAGGGATCTATGCTGTTGACCATACATTTATTTAAAATTGTTTTACTGTTTTTTAGACACCCAAACAACTTATATATGTATATATATTTTAAAGTAAATCAAATATTTGTGCTTGGAACATAATAATTTTGTTTATATTTTAAGATTTTATAATTTAATTTCTCATGTATTTTACTTGCAAGATGAATTCCAAAAAGGCTCCTTGAATATAAAAATATATTTATAAATATGGTATTCCTATATAATTAGGTATTTTCTTATAATACTAGTTTAATAAAGCAATTATTATTAACTAATAATAGATATTACTACAATAACATTATTAGCTTTATTATAGATATACAAATACTATTAGTAACTATATTGATACCTACATTATGTTCAATAAGATGTTCATGAAGCTTTCATGTTCTTCTGTAATTTACAAAACAATGATAATGACTTGACACTATCTATTAAGTTTATATTTTCAGGAATGTATAAAACATCATCTGTCTGTAACTACTATTATCATACTTCTTATTGTTATAAACCTTTCTTTAACCTCACCATTAGTTGTTTTAATATACAACCTCTCCTGGGAATCATCTATTTTAATTAACTAAACACTGTCCTTCCTGCAATATTAATACTTCTCATAATAATAGTCATTGATCAAAATCCTCATTAATAACTTTTGACTAACATATGAGAACAGAATGTATTTTTAAATAGTGAATAGTCACTATAAATACTTTAATATCAAGTAAGAACTTGTTCTTCAGTGGTAGTCAATAGTTATTAGTATTTGAAAATGACAAAAATCCATTAAATATCTAAGAACATAACCTGTTTTAAATTAATGTTCTTTGCTATTAGTTAAAAAATAGATTGGTTTTAATAACACATGTTTTTGAAAAATTACCATTTTTCCCTGGCTTATTGTCACATACTACAAGGTGATACAATAATAATTTTTCACACATTAGTTGTTCATTATGACATCTTTACAATATATAAAAATGAACTTGTTCTTTCAAGTAGT
>JAYRBW010028271.1:0-12296 GCA_036023295.1 Invenusta paracnida
TATAAATTTCTTTAAATGCGATTTCACAATATTTCGAAAAATGCAGATAGGATAGTTTTGATAAATTACAGCGATGTTATATAATGAACTAGTACGTCGAATAAAATATAAGAATTACATTATTTGACAAAACAATAAATGTATGATCAAATACGTTAACCTGAATAATGGAAAGCTGAATAAATGAGTTTATTAATTAATATATACTGCCGTAAGACTGCCTAAATATACAAACTGGTGACAATCAGGGGATTCTAACGCATGGTCAGGAGTGTTGTGCGCATATAGAATTATCATTATTTTACTAAATTTGTAAAAAAATTCCTCGTTGACTTATTCTTATTTTATCGACTTATTTTGATACAGTGTTTGGGAAGGTTTATAAAAAGTATAATGTTTTTGGTTATTATGTATTCTGCAATATATTCTTATCAACTGGAATATCAAGTGGCGCCCTTTATTTTCAACGATATATTATTCACCACATGACTGTTCCTTTGACATTATAAAATTATATAAGTCAGAACTGGTGGTTTCAGGATATTTTTTAAAATCTTCTCATTTATGTTGACCGATTTGATTGAAATTTGGCAGGTATAGTCCTGAATACACTTTCTTAATCACAAAAATTAATTTTTCAAAATTGTGAATTAACCTAAATGTTTAGACACTTTTTAACGTCTTACTACTTTTGTGTATATAGGACTTTTTATTCCAAACTCTTTATAAAATAGGATAGATCGTATTTTTGTAGTAAACGCTATAGTGCTAACATGATTTCTAATGCTAAGTCGTCATTCGAGTTAATAAAATATTTTCTGTTTTTCTGTTCTTGGAGTGAGAAGGTTTTGGTAAACTTTTAAAAGTGCTTTGAACTTATCCTTTCTTAACTTCCCTAGCATTAATAATAGTTAGTACGATTGTATACAATAGAGTGTAGCGATATAGCAGAAAAAGTTGATTTATGTGATATATTTATTTCCTGAGAACCTTACTTTTTATTACCAATTAATCACTCCTGGCATAACTAAACTTGAACTATGTTCTTACTTCAATTATTTATTTTTTTGTTTATAATAAAATTCAGCTTATTAATGTTTAGTTTTAAATGCACTTGATTACCGAGGACGTATTTAAGGTAATAGCATCTTTAACTTAAATCACTGGGTATAAATCCCATTTGTCATATTAGAGGTGACGGTGTACATAACGTTAGTTAAGTGTCTGTCTATTGAATTGCAAAAAATGCATTTTAGTTTAGTATTTCGAACCCTTTTGTTATTCTTAAGGAATGAAATTTGTATTATTATTGAGTATTTGTTTATTACTCTTATGTATTAAGCAGTCTTGTAACTTTTCGCCTTATACGTTTAATTGAGTTAAATGACACGAGATATGTTTTGAACATAATGTTTACTCTTTACTTACTCAAACAGGGAATAAAGCAAGCAGAGAAACTAAATGCTAGTTGTATAGTCAACTACGACAAATTTTTATAAGCTATATTTGGCGTCTTTTATTGTCAATTGTAGGAACTTGTAGACAGATCGGTATATATTATTTTTATATTTCGACTTAGAAATATACGGAATTATAGCACGGTTCATTTGTTTATAATTGACTTAACTGCACTGGGAAAATGGCAATTAAAAAGTACAAAAATAATCACAATACAAAAATTGGAAGCAGCATTTTATCTACTTATTTTATCTGCACAGTTAATGTTATGTCTTTCGTATCATCTGTAGCAACTTCTTACAGTTAATTTTGCCTCTAGTTTTAGTGTATCGTGTATCCATGGAAATTTTAATATTATTAAGAATATATTATTAAATATATTTAGATTTTAAATGATATAGAAAATAATTTTCTGTAATTATTTTAATTTAACAGTATGTTTTGAGTAAATTTGTTAAGTATTTTCTCAGTATTTAAACAACATTTGTTAAGTATATTTATCACATATAAACTTCTTTAGGAACTGCATATTCTATTTTTATTATATCGCATCATTCATCTTATTCTGTTCGTAAAGGGCAATTGTTTGCAGACCTATCAGTTAGTACAATTTACAGAATATCATTTAAATTTAGATTTATTTGGTAAAAACACTAAGAACAGCTCAATAGACAAAATAAATTAAGAGTAAAATAGGTAAACCATGAAGAACAATACCCTGTTTATAAAATCTAACAGCTCATAGAATGATAAGATCTATAAGAAGCTCTTTTAAAGAGTCCTACATGTATATCTTGTTTTTTGTTAAGTTTCACATTTGGGTCCATTCTTTAATGTTTATAAAGGCTTCATTATTGTGTTCTTATAAATATTATTTTCCCTGGGGGTAAATAGCGTAACACAAGTCTATAACTAAGGCATAATTTGCATAATTTTATAAATATTTTATTTCACAGTTTTGATAATATTAAAAAATCGTTAATATCCACGAAGCTTAAAATGGTTATTAACATTAATACATTAATTATATTTTTTATATAGGGTTTCCACTGACTACATTTTTTAGCTGATACTTTCGTCAATGATAATTTTCTCGCGCCTGTATTCATATTTTATCTTTAATGCTACATAAATGTATAAACGTGTATGATATGTAGAAACACATATTTTAAAGTTTAATATTAAAATATAATGTTATAATTATATATAAAATGAAAAAAATTATGTAAATAACAAGTAAGTAATGTTTTTGCAACATTAAATATTTTACATATTGATCATCTGCAAAATATTATTTTTGTTGATAATTATTATTCAATATCAATAATTGAATGTGAATGAATTATTCGTAAGTAACACCTGGTGTTGCATTGTCATTCTGCAATGCATTTTCTATGTTAATAGTCTTGCTTGTAATTAGACAGTCATATTTGTACAAATTGGAGGTATTAGACATGATGGATCCCCTTTATTTCACTTAAATCATTTCACTATATTAGCATAATCAGTAGTCTCATACATCCTTCCAATTCTTTATTCTTTTTAAAGAGCAAACTTAAAGTAGACGAACTTTTTTTTAGCTTGTTGCACTTTTTAGAGGAAGCTATAACTCCAAATTTCCATCAGTATAACTAAATAATTGTAGGCCGATTTTAAATATTTATCTATTGACAATAAATATAATATGAGTAAATGTAATTTTTTTATACATAAAAAAACTATTTAAAATCGCATTTTTCTAAAAAAACAGTTTCGTATAAATATACAGTTGTTTGCCAATTATTGGGCATTAATAAAGAAACTTCTAACAAATTTAATACGGTGTCGCTATCGTCCTATTTTTTCCTTATCTACATGAAACATCTCAGTAAATTTACATCCTATACAAATTCTAATATTTTATTAAAGATAATAGAAAATATGTTTGTGATTACTTTTCACAGAAAATTATATCAAAAATCTTCGGCAACTTGATTTAATGCGATTGACGAAATTGGTAATAATATGTACTCTGATCTTATGTGACCTAATCTTATTCATATTTGATTTATCTTACATAGTTATATTAATAATTTCATAAATAAAGTATCGTACAGAAGATAAATAACAATTACACCAGTTGCATCAAAGTAAATGGGGGGTTATTTGATAACTATTTTCTTCTTAATTCTGGTAACTAGTATTGTATATCTGCTCAAAGTTCTGTGGTTGTAGTGTTTCTCTTTACATTGTTTTCTACAGCAACATTGCGACTGCTACGCCTTCTAGTGAAGCACTCAGTGAAGTTGCGGGACGAAGTGATCCGGGGCATCCCTCGATCTCCCACCCGTGTTTGGGCCGGTATCATACCCCAGCTCCTGGCCAGACTCAACTCGCCCGAGCCTCCTGTTCGCCAGTGTATGGTCCATCTTCTTTGTCGTCTGTCGACGGCCTCTGACACTGCCCATCTCCTCGTCTACCCCGCTCTCGTTGGTGTGGTGGACACACGTGGTGCTGGTGGAGTTAATGGAAGACCGACTGGGGCGGGGGAGAGAGCCGGTTCGGCACCACCACCACCAGCTAGGACACCTGGGGACACAGAGTCAGGTAATCTTTTTCTCCTTTATTCATACAAGACTTAATATGTTAAGGATTGCTAGAGACACATAAAATTAACATTTACCTGCCTCAATTAAAATAGACCTAATTAACAGCCAAACGTGTCCATTACTATTACAACTCTAAGCTATATATTAGTATTATTTACTATCTTTTATAATATTAAAGCAAAGAATTCTTGCTTCAATTCTTTCGTGATTTATTTCAAAAAGCATATAATATATGTTTTAATTTCTATAGAACCGTGTTTTTAAAACTAAACAGAATATTAATTTAATATGATGTATAATATTTAGTACATTTTTTATAATATGCATATTATTTATAATAATTTAAATAATTTTTTAATACTCATATTATATAAATATATTTAATTTAAATGTATTAATAATTATTAATAATATAATTTTATAATATTATGTACATACATAAAACATTAGTTTGAATATTTCAGTTTACAAAAAGTTTAAATTATAAATCTTTTTTTTTTGCTAAATTGTTTTCTTAATTTGCTATCATTGCTATAGTTATTCATTCTTAAAATAAAATTTATTAGTTTTATTGCAAATGCTACTGTTTAGTACTTCATGTTTAAAGAATAGTTATTTGAGGGCCGTCAGTCGTATTTAATTATATTTGGAAATACATCATAGCTGTATTTATTTATATTTTTCTCTTGAATTATTTAGACTGTTAATATAATATACACTGTATAGTGTATATCTCCCATATATTTCATAACACTGATCTCTTCATTGTATCTATGAATGATGTCATTTATCAAATTGATATACCTTCTTGTTTGTTATCACGTCTTGTGGGTTTACTAGGTTTACACTGAAAAACGATTACAATGACGTTGCTTATAATATTGCATGAGTGGGCGATTCGATCTTTTTATATCTCTATAGTCTTAAATCAGTAAATAAGAAATTTTAAAGTCTTAAAGAAGCTAAGAGAAGAGATTTTGTCCTTTTAGTTTGTGAAGAAGAAAGAGTCATTCTCCAGTTGAATTTTGTGTTCAATCCAATTTTGTTCTGATTTATGGGTTACAGCTGTGTATGTATACTATGCAAAATTATTATTTTAAAATGTAAAAATGACAAGAATATTTATGTTTGTCATATACCTTATTTCTATTCTTCTATCTTCTTAATTATGTATTGGTAATAATCCGTAAATTTTTTTTAATGTATAGTGTATAATTTTGTTTCGTTTGATTTTCTTGGTATCGACCGGAATATTTAATTTTATAGTAATACTTAATTTATATTATAGAAACTATTGTTGTCAACATTTTCATTTATTATTTTTATAATTATAGTTATTAAGAATGTTTAACAATTTAAGAATGATATGTTCTTGATTAGTGTAATAAGCATTTTATATTACTAATTAGTAACATATTTACTTTATATTTCTTGTCCTGTTATATTAATACAATATAAATATATTTATTGAACAAAACAAAATTAGAATTCTATCGTTTATTTTATTTAATAATATAAATAGACTCATTTTAATTTAAATTCTTTTAATCAAATGTTTATTAGAATTTTAAGAATGACTTATTATACATATACTTTACATTATACTTAGTGTACATATATATATTATAGGCTGAAACACAATGTCAATAATATATTAATTGATTTACCGTTTTGTATGTTTGATTTTAATTTAATTTTGTTTAATATTCATTAATTTAAAAAACTCATCTTAATCAAAAATATTGAATTTTCTTTCATCGACATATTTTAAATATTTATATACTTCTAATAATAAAGAATACCCTAACAGTTATATATATATATATATATAGGTGACTACATATGAATAGCAGTTCACAAGTCTATTTTTTTGCTTATTTTAACTATAAAAATGGTTTGGGAACTATCTTAAACTATTTCTGGTTACCAAATAATTTTGTCAATACATTTTTAAATGCTTGTAATATAAATAAAATCACTTAGATAAACAATATGATATGTGACATTTTATTATGAAAAATAGGTAAAAAAAATACAGAAAATATTCATGTTTTTTTATATGAGAAATCAGAAAAATTTCAATAATTTGTTCCAGCTACCAAATGGCGATGTATATCATATGTTTTTAGAATCTAGATTTCAATAGCTTTTTAGCGACATATAACACCTCCTACTATCCGAAAAATGTTCTGGCCTAAGACTAATACACAAATTTTCGTATCTTGATAATATGGACACCCAACAAATAGTGAATATAATTTTCAAATAGGCTTTAATATATACTTACTTTGGAATGAAATGCTTAATATACTTCAATTTATTCAATTTCGTTAATGTATTTTGCATTAATTTTCACAATATACTTATTCTTTTTTATGAATACATATTATGATTGTCTTAAAAATATTTTCGCTTCTTACAATTACTATTTTTGTTAACTAAAAATATTAATATATAAATTGTTATTACTTTTAGGAATATTTTCTAGATACAAAACTGTCTCGCTTTGCTGTTTGAATCACTCAGTTATATTTATATGCTTTTATTTAGTAGAAGAAAGATACGCTTTAGAAAATATTGTTATTAATTATTTTAGATAATACATAGAAGACATATTTGTTGTGAAATATTTTCAATTAGGTACAATGAAATTGGTTGATTTAAGTATTTTTATATGAATATTATGGTGATGAAATATATGTATATTTCACCTCTATATTAGGATTAAATCTGTGCTGACAGTTTGAGTATTATTATCATATATATAAATATGTTGCTTAATCGTGTTTAAATTTTTTTATTCGTCTTACTGGTTTATAAAAGACAAAAAAAGAAAATAACAAAATTTCTGTTAACAAAAAGAATGAAAGAAGAAAATAACAAAATTTCTGTAGACACAGTAAAATGTGTTATTATTCGTTGCAAGTAGCATAAAAAAGAATGCCTAAACATCTTTGATATAGCCGAACTTATATACTATGCTCTATTGTATCCGCAAAAGTCTTATTATATTTTTATTTTGTAATGTATTACTTGATATCATTTTACTTCAATATATTTTAACTTTTGTGGGGAAATATTCAGGATACTCTGATATATGAGCCATGGAGCAATGAAATATTGCGACGACGAATCAATAGATCGAAGGACATTTCGTTGCCTACCCATTTCTTTCAAAGCGTTTATCTTTTTAGCATATTTCTATTATATGAAGGCGTGTGTCAGCTCATTTTTCATTTTCTTTTCTGAGCAAGTGAGTGTTGTGTATATGCAACCTCTTCGCTATTTGACCATTATTCGACGCTTTACTATGGCTTATATACTAGGTCGCTTTTAGATAATTTAGGACTTGATAGGACGTTGTTCTCCAGTCCAAAGGTCGTTATGTATGTGAGAATAATAGCTGTGAAAATGCATATTTATTGAACGTCTTATTAGTGCAGTCGTATCTGTTTTCATTCTTGGTTTTACTATTCTCAGTATTTTATAAATTGTTTAAATTATTCAAAGTGATACTTCTCATAATTGTGAAGTACGGCTTTATAAATTTGTCAGTTGTGTAATATTAACAGATGTTCTATATCTGATATTATAATATTTTGCTGTTTAGAAAGGTTAATAAATACAACGTGTTAAATATTTGTGATATCAAGCGGGACGTTTTTAATAATGTATAACGCCTAGCGAGACGTTTTTATATAATTTTAGAGTTTAAAATGGCGTTTTTATATAGTACAAAGATGAAGCTTGGCGTTTTATGCAAGTATAACCTGTAATATGACGTGTCAAGTATTTGTGATATCAAGCGGGACGTTTTTAATAATGCAAGTTTACACTAACTATTTTACTCATCCATACTTCGTATTTCTATAATACGTGCAGAGTTCTTTTTATTATATCTGTGATTTTTTAGAATTAATTTTTTAACTTATTTCATTTTGTATTCTGGATTATGACAAATTATATCGGTTTAACAAAAATACAAGTAAATTAACAGTAAATACAAGCACATTATTAGTTTCGATGGTTACGTTTACACTTTCTAGGTTAAAGCACATTTCATATTGTACTAAAAAGTATGTTATGATAGATAACGGTTTTTATTTAACAATTTTTATGAATATTGCTTCTACAAAAGCAAGGCAGCATATACTATATGAATTAGACAGTTAAGTATTTTCGTTATAACATCTGCAAGATGAAAGAGGAATTTTTGAACGGAAGACGCTTAAGCAATTGTTTTCTTGAGCAACACACTGACTTTTATGTATAATGTACACTGTTTGTTCCTTTCATTCTTGGTTGTGTTCTAAACGCATGTACGTGCATATAGGTTGTGAATATACCTACCTATGTATAGTTGATCGATTACTCGACAAGACGGGACAAGCATGGAAAGCACAGTTTTCACCTACTGCTTGCTAACTTTATTTAAGGTTTGGTAACTTGACAACGTATAGTTTGAATTATAGACGGATATATTTCTTGGTGTACTTTGTCTGTTCCTGTTTTTCCAGAATTCCGAACTCAACAACGTCCGCTCATGTGTTTATACATTTAATACTTGGTCTATACCACTCCATTTTCTGTCCTTCAAATAGTTTTGCCTGAATACTTGAGTAAATTAATGTCTCTTCTTTGAATCTTTCGAGTTTTGTAATATTGAATAATTAATCATTTTTAACTGTGTTTGATTTTGTGAAGAAATTTTTGCAATATTTAGTACGGTATTAGTATCAATCTTCCTATTTAAATTATTCAATGACTATTTTTATTTTTTTAATGTTGTGACATAATGTAAACGTTGATTTTTGCAAAAAATTATTTCATGTGTTTATTTTTCATATTGAACTACTTGATTGACAATATTTTATTGTGTATTATGTTTATATTTTTATACGTGCATTATTTAAAAAACGTTATCAACTAGTAATACAACATAAACCTAGATTGTATTTGTCTATTTTGGTATTCATTATATATACAACTTTTTGAACTCTTCTCCCCAATGATGAACGTAATCGTTTAAGTGCAAATGTTTATATAAGCACAAATAATTATTTTTACAAATATATAATGCATATTTTCTTTTATTCATTAAAAAACACCTGCATTTTTATAGAGATATTATTAAGTTTAATGATATAAAGGCAGACCTTCCAACTGTTGCGATTTTATGGGTTGGTAATCTTATCACGACAAGTTGTTCAATGTCCCGATATTTTCATGTTTAAATTTTCCGGGACTCTTATTTGTAAGAAATTGATTAAAAGAGTTGAAAACCACGAAAGTTTCACTCTTCATGTTATTCATTTTGAAAAATTCTATATGCTTAAAGTATCAAATCGGTGTTTGTATTCTGTATATCAGACTTAGTAATTAATGTAGAGGGATGATAAAACATAAAACTGTCCATTAGTACAAATTACATTGATTAATAAAGGTAATTTTTATATTAATTTGTTTTATTTTAAGATTCGACGTGTGTTTGTCAAATTATCTTATTTGCCTTTTTCTTATTAATAGTCTTTAGCGCATAAAAGAAAAGATTTACCGATTTTCATGTACTAATTAATTTTATTATATTTAAGTATATATATTTTAAATATATTTTTATTATTTATTATTATATTATACATTTTTTATACGTGTGTTATTTTTTATGCTGACAAAGAATTGAGAAAATTCGAGATATTATATCCATTGGTAACATTTATTTTTTGATATTTGAAGAATCAATTTGACAAATGACTCAATGTTTAATGTAAAAATAACAGGTTATATTTATATTTTTCTAAAGGGCATTTTGTTTTTTATATACAAACTACTATTATTTTTATTATTTTTATAAGTACTCCAAACTTTTATTAATTAATGGATTATTTAACTAATACTAACAAATTCATTAAAATAATTGTTGATTATCATTAACATCTCTCGTCTGCCATCTCTTTTGCTAACCAGTTTGATGACCAATACGACTTGTTTTGCATTACCTATCAGCATCTATGTTGTAGATATATATTATATATCTACATTATATTATAGCAGTAAATGTAGAAAGTGCTCCGAAGAGTTTCAGCTGCTTTTCAATAATGAGGTACAACAAGTTCTCAAACATTGTTCCATTCGGTGATTGTCACTGACAATTTGTCTACAACACATTGTTAACCCGTGATTGCCTGCGTATCATCTGAACTTTGGAGCTTCAGAAAGTGTTCGATAAGAAAAAAAATGTTTAAGCAGAAGATGACATTGTTGTCTATATTTTAAAAACAAAATGATGAAGAAGAAAATCAAACGTATACTCATCAGTGTTTTCTTAGAACTAATGCTTTCTTATCTTCAAAACGTGCTTTTGTTTATTAAGCATTTCTATTGTGGTTCATGCTGTCAATAAATTGAATAAAGTACTGCAGAAGGTCCAGCCTCTGATCCATGTTTTAAAATCCTTGCTTAACCAATTTCATCCTGATATACTATCGCACAGGCGCTGCATAAAGCCATCAACTTTAGAAGAGGTTGATATTTAGTATTTACCGATACCTAGAGCAATGGAGACTTCATCGCTCTAGGTATTGGTAAATACTAGTTTGGCATCGTTTGAAGAACTGGCCAGATGTTGATGGTGCAGACCCATTCGAAGAAATTGCATCATTTATGTTTGGCATCTTGACCATACCCCACAGCAATGCCGACAGTTATATAATTTCAGCTTGGTACGTAAAAAGCAAAATCAACAACGATTATGTAATAAAGGTATCTTGTCTTTATTACATAATATCTGTTTTATAATATTCTTTAAACATTACGTTTTGAATTTGAATGTATACATATTTTTTTAAATCTATAAATTCTGTCCCGATTCTCTAAATCTGTAAAGTCTGTATAAAGGCATTTTTTGAATCGTTTATATTGCTAATCGCGTATTGTAAATATTAATACATATCATTGTACATCTTTCACAAAAGTTTACACAATTATATTCTTTATAGTTAAGTAGAAATGCTTACTAATATTTTTTTAAATCATAATATTACATTGTTTCTGATTTGAAATATCTGTTGACTGAATGACCAAGGTGAAGAAGTGGTGTACTCACAGACCGGAATGGTTGATGTCGATGGCCTGGACGATGAGCTGGATCGTCCTGGCGAGTTAGCTGAGGTCCCTACTACTGTTGAGCCGGATATAGGAGTTCGAGCCTGTCTCATGGAGGTTACGGAGGCATTGGCACAGACAAGTCCTGCTCTGGTAGCGGAGATGCGCGGCTTTGTGGAGGAGATGGGCCGGATTACTGTCCTTTGGGATGAACTATGGTTGGGGACTCTCAGTCAAAGTTTTGATGATATTCATCGTAAAGTAAGTGATTCAAATTCCTTTATAATATATAATGTACTGCTTTCTGAACGTGTTTATATAGATGTTTATTGACAATAAAACGGTCTATTTTGTACAATGTTTTACTTGCATTTTGTATAAATTACAAATATTGCATACCTGCCAACTGTCGCGATATTTAAAGCAATTTTGACTGTCCCGTTATAATAGAAAATGTCCCGATATTTTTTAAATCTGATTTTCAAAAAAATTGGTTTTTTAATAAATTTTATATGTCTTTCTATGAGTCTTATGCTGTTAAATTTCGCGCGATTTGTTCAAACGAGAAGCTTATTATTGAACTTATATATAAACTCGTACTCATTTTTTTACATTTATGTTATTATTTTCTGTTTTATTTTACTATAACCAACAAGAAGGTACTCCGTTTAATTTAGTAAATGGCTTAAATATTTGCTTTAAATAAACTGCAGCATTTACCTTGAAGCAATGAATTCTCTGGTCACATTTGAAGAATGTGGCTGGGCGTTATCATGTTGGATAATTGAGTTCTACCATGAAATTGCTTTACCACTTTGTTTCAGTTCGTAGGTGGAGAATGATGCAAATGTTGCCTCCAAGAATTCACAATATATTTCAAAATTATTGACAGATTGATGTCGACGAAACACCATGAAGTAGCTCAGTCCTTCAAAGTTCGTAGCGACCAGAGCTATAAACTTCAATTCCATTGGAGACCTCTTAGGAGTTGTCAGCACATCGATCGCTTACAGATTTCAGTTTTAAATCATCAGTAAGGATGTGAAATATCATTTGTTGACAGGCATCATGAAAATCTGCAAACTTTCTACAATAATAATAATAATATTTATATTATATATCACAACAGCTATTCACAGATTCTCTCTG
>JAYRBW010028282.1:0-12295 GCA_036023295.1 Invenusta paracnida
TGAAATTACAAATAAATATAAGAAATGAAATCTACAATTAATTCGATGAATTTTAATATATATTTTTAAAATGTATAATACATTCAAAACACATGAGTCGTTTCTCTATGTGTACTCTATGTAAAATCCTTTTGAATGCATAGTAAAATGTTCAACTCTGCCGTTTTTAATAATAGATTGTGTGGGTATCTGGTTTTATGTCACAGTTTGTAGCTATACAATTATATTTACCTAGAATATATTATCTGTGTAGCCGTATTATAGCTATATTTATCTATATTAATCGTTACACCCCTCTACTTGAATGAGTTATGAAAAGCCTTTGTTACAATTTCTAAAATCTAGGGACCTATACATTGACCAAATAAAATACATGTATTATGATATATATCTATAAATTTTTTTTTTTGCAAACGCAGGGATAAATTCAGCTCCAGAGAGAGTGAAAAGCTAATATTCAGCGTAAAGTGGAGAATATTGCATTGGAAATCAAAATGTAAGTATTCAATTAATTTATATGAGTTATTTAGTTATAATTAGAAAAATCATTTCAAATTTTTTACAAATTACTTATTTCTTCTAATTTTATGCATCTGAAACAATTTTTATTATTTTAATATTTATGATAAGTATATCTCATATTAAAATAAAACTAATGATATGTCCCAATTAATTGAAAAGGGGAAAAAAGATTTATATATCACGTTGCTTCTATCAAACCATCAATGTTAATATGCTAGAACATTGCAAGTACTGTTCTTTTCTTAGTGATATTGTATACTAATAAGAAGTAAATAAGTCTCTCCAAACACATGTAACCCACATATAAGAGATATACAAATAAAAAATGTACAAATTCATTACAAGAGTGGACAACTTAGCACAGTGGGAATTGCTTGATCTTCAAACCAGGTCAGTGGTTCGATATATACTGGCAAAGTACTCCTGGTAATGATACTAGTAGAGCCAATAAACATTCAATTATTAATTGCTTATGCGGTGTACTTTTATAATTGTAACATGAAAACTTTATGATATATTCGACCCTTTTGTAAAAAAATGTTGTGCTATTTATAATAAACATTTGTATTATTTTTATTTACAGATGATGTTATTCGTATAAAGTTTAACTCTCAGACTGTTCAACACTCACATCTTCATCGACCGAGGTCTATAAAGAAGTTACTAAAAAGACTGCAACAACTCCCCTTCTCCAAGCCTATCTTCCATCGCATCGGGCAAGCGAAGTCCCTGACTCTGACAGCCCTGACTGCCGGAGCGGCTCCCAAGATACCTGCCATTTAAATCACGGACTGTCCAACATCACTGGGACACCTTGGCCCAGCAACTCCTTCGATTATCATGCTGGATGAGAGCGACTTCCACATTTCTTCTTTCTTCCAGGAGATCAGGGTCCCGTCCAGGAATAACAACATTCCCCGCCCCCACGTCAAGTGATCCTATATCCAAATTCTAAATCAGAATAAGGTGTTTGCCGTGTCAACCGTGAGCTGTTTATCGGGTATCAAAACAGTTTCGAAGCTGTTATATAAATATAAAAGTGTTATCTGCAGTGTTGAACCGTCGAGTCCATGATTGGGCATTACAACTTTTAAACTGGAGAAAATTCCGCTAAAACCTCGAGATTCGTTGGACATACATTCAATCTGGTCATTTTGCCATATGGATTTAATAATAAATGGTGCTTCTGATGTTTGTCTATTAATGTATTACACTGTTAACAATGGATTTTTGCCACCTAAATATGATATGCACATGTTTTCTTACGTCTCGTTAGTTAGAAAATATTTGAGTTAGAAAAATGATTATTTCTAGTTAATATATAAACCTTATAGTTCAGAAATTTTTCGTAATAATACAATTTTTGTTTACATAATTTTAGATAAAATTAAAAGGACTATAAAACGTATACCATGTATTTAAAATAATTATTTCTATCAAGATCAAGATATGCTTATAATTTAATTATGCATATTAAGTATGTATTTAGATCTAAGTGCTTTTATTATTATTTTAAAAAATTAATTTAATTATTACAATATATTTTATCAAGATTGTACATAAAATGTATGTGTAATATGGTATGCATTTAATTGTTTTATATTGTAATATGATACATAAATATTTGTATCCATGTATGTAACCATTTCAAACATGTAACCATAAATGCATTGATTATCTGTTTAAAGATGACAATAACAAATGTTATTAACATTATAATTTTATAATTTTATTCTGATAATGCAAGTATATAGTCAGTTGTTATTTTAAATTTGTAAACACTATAAGATATATTTAATTTATTATGTTAATTTTTGATATTTTTTTATTTCATCGATATATTCATCGAAATAAATGCCCTTTTCAGATAATTTGGGTTTTACTAAAAATATTTTTTTTACAAAAATAAAATAAATAATTTCAAAATATATTTCAAAATGTTTAAAATGTGTCGATAAATGTATGAACTTTTTGTCAATATCTAAATAATAGTAAAAAATATATAATGTTATAACGTATTATACCATAATTATAATTTGCTTCAAAATACATAATATCTTTTAATATAGGTATAGATAATTATATTTTAGAACAACTTTTGTTAACTATTTAACAAAGAGTAGATTAGTTCTATATACATAGAGAGTTTTTACAAGATTTTAGCAATTAAACTTGCCTTTCTTGTTATGGTAATATTCTATATTTAAAAAGGAAATAATTTTGAAGAACTCTTGCTTGCCTATTTTTTATGTAATTAAATTCTAAATAATTTCTAAATAATTAGATTACTATTTTGTTCATTTTATCGTAGTATTACACACATATTATTGAATATTTAATTTAATGTACCACAATTTAATGTTGTTTTATTCTAAATAATATTTGATAAGTATATTTATGTAATGCAGGGACGTAATTCAACTGCATATGAAATATTCTACAATCTCCGATATGTACCTATCATAGTAAATTGAAAGCTTATTTTTGTTCGATCTCTTATTAGAATGAATATTTATCTATGTTATTTAAAAATTTTGTGTATAGCAGTAGTATGCTTTTAAAATCTAGGTATGTATAATGTCGAATGATGAAACAAAAAATGACATATTAGGTAATAATGTGCCTAGTTAATATTTGCTATTGTAAAAATTTGGCACAAAAACACATTTCTACTACTATTATTAAGTACAAGTAGTACAATATTTAATATACTGTATAATTATCAAATTTTATAAATCGGATAATTAAAAAAAGAATTAAAATTTTAAAATTTTAAATTATTAAAATCACAATAAATATAACATATTTAGAAATGACATACCCTGGATTAATCCACAAAAAATATATACAAAATGGACCGGTTGACTCCAGCACTTAGTTGTATGATACTTTATTGATCAATGGCTTATAAATTGCCAATCTAAAACCAAAATTGTTTTATCAGCAAAACTTTCTCAATTTTCGGTATTGATATTTTATTGATCGTTTCACTATTTATATTAATAGCAACCTAGAACTCTTTCTCACCTATTTTAGAGGATGTGTCAATCACGTACTTTAATGAATAATGTTATAGCGTTTATCTGTAATCCAGATTTTGACATCTGTATATTCTGACATTTGTATAAACTGAGTCAAATTTTTCAACCTAACTGTTGATCATGGTTATTTTTTTATTGTATCTTTGATCTTCTTGTTTACATTCTAATTTTGCATAATAATAGTCATGTCACATAACGTCACGGCTATGGATTTTGTTAATTACTTATTTATATTGGGACCTATTATTAAGTAGATTACATATAACTCAGTAAAACTCTAACAGCACAGATAGACACACAGAAAATCTACAAACTTGTTGAAATGTGAAAAACTCAGTTCGTGTAGTTGTATAGTCACGAATGAGAGCGGTGTAGAATTGATCCTTGTATATACACTTAATATTCTGAAGAATACATTCTCTTCATTTTCCTTTTATTACGTGAATGTTACTATTTCCTCCAAGAATTTTTTTTATCAGAAATAATGACATACGTATATATTATATTGATATTTAATTTCTGCATTCAGTGCTATAACTAATCATATTCACTTGAGTACTGAAATGTAAATTGTGATACGTGTGACATAATATTGTACCTGGATCAAAGAGAATGAGACATCTGAGGTAGGCGTACTCCTCTGGAGTAACTCCATTCTTCTGGAACAAATCGATTACTTCTCGCAGACGGTTGATTTCTTCAACTGAAGAAGCTACCCGTAGTGGGGAAATTTTACCTACATAAAAAAACACAGACATAAGAATTTAATATTCATCTGGTCTCTAAAATTATGTTAATAGATTGTAATTACTACTTAATTTAACTAACTAAGCATTAAATAGTAGTATTTGAAAAAGGAAAAAAATTGTATTCATATTATTGAAATACTAAACTTGACATATATTGGTAGGTACTACTGTACAATTTAATACTTTTTATGCTACAGATACTAATATATTCCAAATATTATTAAATCGATCAAACAATTTAAAAATTATTAGTCGTGGATGGCGATTTTTGTAATAATTATAATATTTTTTAACCTTTCGAAAAGTATTTCCAAGGTATTACACTAAAAGTCGTGTAATATGGGATTCATATGTGTTTTTTTATAAATGGGATTTACATTTTGCCTGATGCATTTGCATCGGGCGGCACAACGGAAAGGTTAATATTATATTATTGAGCACTGAAAAATACCTCTAAACAGTAAAAAATCTATTTTAATATTGCGTAATTATCAATTAACAGTAATTAAAGGGTTCATGGTATTCTTAGCAACACTCCCATTTAATAGTTTTGAAGCCGATACCTTTGTAGGTGTTTTGATTCTTTTTTCTATATTTTTAATAACTCGAATAATAACCTGCACAATATTTATTTATTAAAAAGTTAAAATATATAACAATTTAAAAAATGATAAATCAAATTTGAGTATTTATCTGCATTTGATTAAAAAACTTTATTACATAAGATGTTATTATAGAAAAGGCTGTTCGCTCCATGTGCTATTGCTTATTTTTTGTAGCTACTTAGAATTTAACAGATTGTAACGCATTGTGACATCAAAAGATTCCTAATTGCAAAAATTGGAAAGGTCTAGAACTCGTTATACACAATAAAATGCAGTAATATTATTGTGCGTTATACTTTTAAATATACATAGTTGTTAGTTTTAGTGAAGGTAGGTTGATTAATAAAACAGGAATCCATTAAGTAAAATGTAATAAATTTTTAAAATGGTTATACATTTTTTTGGGTTAATCAATATATTTTCTTTTTCTATCCAGCAACGGCTACTGAACATAAAAGCTGATTTATTTAGCTAAATTTCATGTTAATTGATTGGATTATTTCATTAAATTGGAAAATTATTGATTTTAGTTTCAGTAACTTCAAAATATGCTGAGTTCTTATCGATGAAATATATTAAATTCATAGTGTATTTTTGTCTTATTTTTCTTATCAAGAGTTCATTATAGTATTTTTAAATTATTATCATTAGGAAAATAATGCTAGATAAACTACATATATTATAAAGTATATTTATGAGTAAATATTCTGTATTAAATGTTTTTAAGTGCATTTATAACTCTTACAATTTATCTAAATTTACAATATAATGATATAATAGTAAGCAACGTTATATAGATATAAACAATGATTTCTCACCTTCATTAACGAGAGAGTCGAAGTGGCTAGCAATTGCAGATACTATGTTCTGAAATTGGAGGGCGTCTTGAATCTGACAAAGTCCAAGAAGGAACAGACCACACCAACATCTGCCTACAAGATCTTTCTGATTGTTAGAGCTGAAGGTAGATAAAAGTTAAGAAAGTATATATATGAAAGAGAGGGGAGTTGAGGGAAGATGAGAGAAAAAGTGAGAGAAAATGGGACGGAGGAGAGTAAAGAGAGATGAAATAGTGAAATCGGTGAGTAAAGAATAAGTTGACGGAGGAGGAGAAAATAGCATAGGTTAAATAAAGATGAGAAGTATAAGGAAGGAGAAAAGACAAAAACGTAGAATGTAAAGAGGATAAAGAAATATAGAATTGCGAGAATGAGGTGAGTGTCAATAGAATCTCTGTTTGAATATACCATAGATATTGTACTACATCAACATGTTTGATGTATAATACAATATCTATGAAATATACAAGCAACTCTATCATTAAGTACAACACATACAAATCATTGACTTTATTGAAATTAATTCAAGGCAACAATAATTATTATCTACGTATATATATCAGAATATAAATATAATTACAAATAATTATTATATATTATGTATAATATCATTAAAACTTCATTTGAATATATCAGTATATATAAGGTTAAATTTGAAATAACATATTGAATACTCTCTGATCAAGAAATTAAACAAGTTATAACTTTAACATAAACCGCGCATATTGCGTCTGTCAAGATTCACTAACAGTAGGGATAATGAGTGGCTCACTTTAAAGAGGCAAAGACCTCGAGACTCTGGACCCAATCGATGGTCTTGAAAAGAACTCTGGAAGCAGTCTCCCCCACGAACTGGATGTTGACGACGGGCGGAGATGTGGTGACAAAAGCCTCAAAGAGAAAGGGTACAGCCTTAGGCGGCACCAGCCTTCTGGAGGTGGGGAAGGTGGAAACGTTATGTCCTGGTGTGGGGGGACCCTGGAGCACAGAGTTGATAAGGTCTTGAAAGAATGAGGCCTGCCTCCCTCCTCCGCATGTGGTGGAAGCACTGCTGGTTGTGCTACTTGTGTGTGCTTGGAAGGCGGAGGGAGAGGAGTCTTCCATGCATCCTGAGGGGCTGCACAGGTCGTCTGATAAAAGGGTAAAAGTGCGTGAGCTGAGGTCATAGGCTTGGAAAGGTCAAAATAATCTTCTATATCAATTTCCTATATAGATATTTCATTTAAAAATATACGCAATCGACAATAATTAAATAATACCTAGAATGAAACAAATAAATGTCTCATTCACTGTCGTTTATTTTAATAAGACATAATATAGGCTTTTCCATGTTTCTTATTATGCTCGGTTGTTCATGTTAAGCAAGAAATAATAATCCAGACGATTTAAATAGTCAAAACTGATTATCATATTCGAAAATATGAAATTGAATCGGCTATGTTAGTTATTGGAAATGTATCGGTTTAAATAATCTCGTCATAATATGGTAACCAAAAACATGAAATTGAATCGGCTATCTACATTTTTTGAAAATTGTTATAACCCAAAAAATACATTTACCGAAAATATGATATATAATCGACTATGTTTAGTTATAGAGACCAAAAACAAATTTAATTGGCTCTTTTTGAAAACTTAGAAATACTTATTGAAAATTATTAGATGACATAATCCATAGAAATACAAAAACCGAAAATATGACTCTAATCGGCTGTATGTTTGCTAATAAAAATGTATATAGTTATATCACTAGTGGTCCCAGGGGACAGCACGTCCTAGACTGCTCCCCCTAGATCAATCTTGGCGTCCCAAAATGTAACAATGACTAATAAGAAACACATTTTGTGACAAAATGCTTGTTGCCTGAAAATAGTACTCCCTTTTCTACCTTTAACTTTGTGTGTCCCTACAACGGATTGTGCTCTCCCATAAAATCCGGTGACCGTCCCTGTATATAGGTGCATATATGGCAAATACCTAGTATAATAACCAATACGAAAAATGTTTGAAATAGTTATACTTCCAAATATACTTATCTATTTCCATAGTTATGTAGAGAGATATATGTACATGGAAATGGTTTTGATTTACTATTGATGTGAAAAATATGTATAATCATTTGTTATAGTGATTATACAGTTTACGGATTACTGTTTGTTTATTGGAACATTCATTATAAATTTGGTACTCGTAGCCATTAGAAAAATAACCAAACAATTATGGGTGAAAATTAGACGTTAACTTGTGATGTCTAATTTATTATGAATTAAATTAGGTATTATAAAATAAAATAAATATAAATTTTGTAAGGAATTAACTATAAATATATTAAACATTTGCAACATATTTTATATTTTATGTTATTTTTTATATATAGCGCGCTCACGTGCATTTCAATTTGTATTTATGTACCTATTAAAGTGATATTGTATTATGTATTACTTGCCAAAGTTGATAAACTAGCAACAATATTTTAAATTAAAATGTATATATTTATTTATACTAGTAACATCGATGTAGCTAACAAGTAAGTATGTAATTACATTCTAACATTAGTAATCGCACGTGTCGATATAATTGTAGATGCTTTCTTTCGTTCTTAATTTAAACTGGTTCATCTATTAGTACCATATTTAAATATATAGCTATAAAAATAAGTCAACCCATAAACAAAAAAAATTAAGTTATAGAATTGTATTGCCGAGCGACTCTCTTCCAGTAAAAGTCGTTTAAATATTACGTCTTTGCTTCCAGTATAGACTAAAAGTATAATTGTTAGAAGAGTCCTTTTATATGGATTGCGCCTGCGGCTACTAGAGCGTTGGCATTCATAAGAAAATAAACCGAACTGTGTAATCACTTCAAGATTTAGAACTACAAAACGGCTAGGTTATTTGAAAATTCAATGTTAATATATATATATAGGAACTATTTGTGATAAAAATCGCCAATCCCGTCGTTAAAATTACCCAAGTGTTTATGCTGTCAAAATTGTAAATTTCTAAGCTGTAGTAACTATAGGGGGTTATTTCAAACAGTAATTTATGAATAACTGAAAATAACCAATGCAATTTCATGATTTTAGTCGTGCTAATATGAATTGATTATTACAACCCTAAAAAGTTGGAGGCTGGAGGTTTATCATTAACAATCAACTCTGCTCGTTGTGGTTATTATAACATAAACCAGCCAAAATTTAGATACTATAAACAACCGAGAATAATTGAAAACATGAAAAAGCCTAATGAAAATATTATTAAACGATAAAAATTCCTATTATAAAATATTGAAGCATATTTTACGTGTGGTAATGTAAAATTATGTGATATTTCGCTAATAAGAAATATTTTCGTGGACATAAAACTACATATTTAAAAGACTTTTTATAGATGGAAAATATATCAATGCAAGCAATAAAAACAAAATTAATTTAACTGTAATTAATTTAATTATAATTTTCGTCAACCTATACTTGGGTTCAAAAAATATGCGAGACTGTAAACTGTTAAATAGTACTAATTTATAAATAATAATTAATTAGTCCAATTTTTAACTAATTTTTTATATTCGATCTGATAAATAGAATAAAGTGCAAACCTTTGTTTGCAAAGTGAAGACTGCCATAGAGTGCCGTTTCCTCGGTTTGTTGTCTCCTAAAATTAGTTGACACACTCTCAGGACTGGAGGGTGGCTCTGTAGACTCCAACTTCATCGGGTCACCTGTTGCAGACTTTGGAGAGAATACTTCGGCTGATGGAGAGCACTCTTCTTCCAGAGAGGGGTAGGTTGTTGGGCCATCGCTCTGGAAATCGAAGGCTTCTGCACTCGGAAGGACAACGTGTAATTAGACAATGCAGACACATGTATATAATATGGAAGACTTATCTTACAGCAAGGGATCAGAAAAGTGTAATGTAAAGGGATAAAATAATACGGACATAGTTTAGTTCTACATGATTAGTGATATTTATACATTAAAAAGTTTTTTATAATTAAGTGTTTCATTTACAAGTATGTTCAATATTATCAATTTTACAATTTAAAAAATTATTTGTAAGTAAATTTATTTTTTATGCAACTTATTTTATTTCACTAAAAGTGTATAATATGACTGTTATTCGGTTTTTTAAATAATTCATACAAAAAATAGTTACAAGGAACAACGACATTTAGTCTACCATTTTTATATTTAAACTCAATCAAAAGTAACTTATTATTGCTTTTATATAAATATTAAAATATTAAAATGTCACAAATAAATTATCATTTCAACTAAATAATTCACACAAATAAAAACTAGATAAGCGTATAAGATTCCAATGTTCGAATGAACTTTATGATTTTTTTTGTACCTACCTAAGACCGGAGGAGATTCATTCTTAAAGCTGATATGATCGGGGTCAGACTTTATATCAGGCTTGGGAGAAACGGTTACCGTCTTTCTACGGAAAAATTTTCTTTGAAGGCGTTCCAAAAGAACATTGTTCTGGTCGTCGGTCTAGATTTAACAACAGATGAATAAAAATTATCTAAACTATCAAAATGCGCATTTCATACATACCAATAAAAACAATTATCAGTAGTTAGTAACTAAATAACTGAATTAATAAAAAAATTGAAAAAGAATACATCTAAATATTTTACATTTATTTATTTTGTAAATATTACTGACAATAAGAGGATAAGGGCACTTTGGAGGTACCTGTAAAACAACTGGTAGACTTTAGTGGTACCTACTACAAAACAAATATTAACTAAATATCTACTATTATTTTATTTGAAATATTATTATTACGGTGATTATGTCACTTATATAGTACTATAACACTGCTGTAACATCGAAGTACACCAGTGCTCAGAAATAAGAGCACTGATGGGTAAACGAAATAGTATTAAAGCACCTTATGATTATCTCCAGTGGGTGATGATGGTGCATCTTCGGCAGGACTATTAACAGAAACAGTAATTGAAGAGGGACAACTATTGTGCCGATGGACGCCCTCTCTGCTGTCCACGGTAATTGTATCCTGAGTAGTGGACTCACAGCTTTCCTTCCCTCCGCCTGTTCCCGGCTCAGAGAGTGGGGTTGACGTGAAGCTTGCGGAGGATCGAAGAGGAAACTTCTTGCCGCTGTGGGCACTGGAGGACGGGGACACTGTCTGACTGTTCTGTTCTCCATGGGGTCGGCGCTCGTTCTGGACGGCTTCCGATCGCATGCCAACCTGGAATTAGATAAACCAGTCACATTAGGCAAGAAATCGGGGACTACTGTTTACCAAACATTGTTCAATTATACTCGAAATTTAAGGAGTACCTACTAACTGCACTATTTGTGAGAAATAAACACATTTGAAACAAAATTAAACGCTCACATTGATCTCAAACATTAATTTTTTGTTATCTAACCTGGTTTTTAAATGGTTCTATTTTCCTTAGCATTGCATTAATGACTATAAGAGCTGGTGGCATCTTTTAAATTATATCGTTAAAATTCAATGCTCTATTTGTTAACGATGCAAATATACCGTATAGTAGTTAGATTTGGTAGAATTTTAAAATTAAAATGATTCAAAAATTGTTCACTAATTAAAAATTATACTGTCGTCGCTACTTAATTATATGTACTAAAATTGTTATAACTTTAAAAAAATAATAGAATAGAAACATTAATTATACTTGCAACATTTTCTGAATAATAAATAAGACAAATAAAATATATTTTTTAGAAAATATGCATGAATATCAACGTCAAAATAAATACGTTTGATTTTAATCTAAGCATAATTTCTCTTCTACAATGTTGTGGTGTACTTTAATACCAGATGTTAGCAATTGAAGTTAAGTAGCGCCTAAACTGACCTGAACACATTTGCGCAAACGACAGAATTGGCATCGGTTCCGATATGCCTTGGTTATAAGGCAGACCTGGTTCCCGCGGCATGTGTAGTTCACTTGACCACGAATGGATCGTTTGAAGAAGCCCTTGCACCCCTCACAAGATACAACTCCATAGTGTCGACCTACTTACCAGAACGGGAGATCAAATGAGAAAACATATGAAACGTTTCCATAATCTATAAACAGAATTTCTTATGATTAAGGCAGTAATTTATCTTTATTGTATACTATAATGTATTAAGTTATAATAGATGTACAAAAATGAATGCAAAAACATGTAAGGTGTCATTTGAATAAACGAAGCATAGTATTAATATAAAAACAAAAAATTATGGAGAAATATAATTTATCTACATAAATTTAAACAGAAGATAACAAAGTATTATTTTATCGTAAGTTGTAAAAAAAGGTCTTCTCTAATCAATTCTGATGTCACAATTGGGAATTGAAAACAAGTAAATCAGTCAATATTTTGTATGTCATTAAATACTACGACTATCAGTACAGTACTGTAAGAAAGTAACCAATATCCATAATATTTACAATATAGAACTAGCACAATAGCTCTGCCAATCTGTGTACAGCATACTCTGGTACGGTAAGAAGAACAATCTTTTTGATCTGACATATAGTGTTTTACC
>JAYRBW010028293.1:0-12295 GCA_036023295.1 Invenusta paracnida
TTCCAAACTAATGATAGTAAATAAAAAGAAATAAAAATACAGCTTTTGTATGCTTATTATGCTGCGGGTACACCTGTTACTATTTCCGCCGCTTACGTAACTTTAAAATTTCCGCCGACCAAGGGTTAAATAGTGAGTTTATCTTTCAAAACATGTAAAAATATATATGAAATAGGCAGAAACACAAAAGAGAATTGTTATTATGTTTATTATTATAATTTTTATTTTCGTCCGCTAAGTTGTTTGATATTGACGCTTTATCAGAAATTAAATTTTCTACATAAAATTGATCTTTTTAGATTAATCACAGAAATTGTATCACTTAAATGCAGTACAATAGTCTTACAGATCATCTGCAACAAAATAAAAGCACAGATTTATTTTTACATATATTTTACAAATTAAAAACAAACTGGTCACTAATTATTGATCAATGCATGTACAAGCTATTCATGTTCCTCTCCTTTCCATCTCATCAATAACTGCTTTCCTTTCAGCATACCTAACTTACCATATAAGAAGAAGTGTTACTTACATGGCCAAGTATTGTACAATGCAGTGGAGTATGACCATAAGAGTTTTGTGCATTTAGATTAATAAGTTGTCCTTGGTTACCTTCCACAAGTTGTCGTACAACATATGGCAGGATTTTCGTTGCCGCGTAATGAAGTGGGGTTTGACCATCATTGTCAGTAATATTCGGGTTTGCATTCCCCAGCGTTTGCAGTATATTTATAATTTCAACATGACCTTCTCTTGCAGCGAGATGCAAGGCCGTTCGTCCATCTTCTGTCTGGGTATCTATTGTCGATGGATTCCTTGCAAGGATAATTCGTACTGCTTCTCTGGAGGGTAATTTGTTATATAATAAAATAAATTAATTCATAAAATAAATCGCGCAAGTGTAATCAAGTAACGTTCAGGTTCACAATTCCAGTGTCACTAATGATCAAATTTAATATCATATCATATTGATGATATGTTGTACGTTAAAATAAAATGTACTACCTTAATTGAAAACCTAAAATTGAATGTACAATTTACACCAAAACTTACATTAGTAGTATAGCTACGCTTGGTATATATTTAAGAACACATACGTCTTCGTTTTATGCATGAGATATATCAGAAATGAACAAATACTGAAATACATAGGTTGACCGTAGAAATTATAACTATTATAAATACTTTACGATAGTATTAATTTCTGCAATTTAATTTACACTAGAACGTACAAAAATAATTTCGATGTTTTCGTACAACTGAGGTTATTTTGACCCTATTCTCAACTTTGAAAACAGATATTAAGATAATTAGATAAACCAAGATAACTTATACGCAGATTTACTACTTAAAAATACACAGATAATTATATAATTAGACAATTTAATAAATCAATAAAAATATATATACATATTTACTGCTTATAAATATGCAAATACATTGGGCCACAAACACCAATCTGGATAAAAAACAATGAGCATAAATACGCATGAAAAAAATATTCAAATTCAAAGGTCAAATGAAAAAGGTTTAAAAAAATCAGTTAAAATAGCGATTAGACTCTGGTTAAAAACAAAAGATCAAAGTCCAAACACAACATCATCAATGGTAGCAATGACGGCAAACATATTGTGATTTGGATATATGTCTTCCAAATATCCACTTTTTGCATTGTGTGCTTTTGTTAGAAGATTTGTACGCTTTGTTCACAAAACTGACAATTGCTGCGCTTGCGTTGCATTTCCTGTAGCTGAAAAATTATCGCCGGAAGAAGAGCATCTTTAGGAGCTGTTTTGTGTTGACCTTTATGAGCTGACAGAAGAGAAATAGCCATTTCATGTATGAAATAAAATCGGGACGTCTTGGTATCATCGATTTCTCCCCATAGCACATTGAGCATGGCTATATCAATTTTGTTTCTCCTCTATTGAGGTGAACTGTTCCCAACAGCGTAATTTTCGATTGCTTCAGTTGCCTTGCTAGGGTAAGGGGTGTGAAAAAGTGTCAGTCACCACTTCACAACCACTGTCTTTAAAAGGAGCCACTAGCTTTATGACAACGGATTCTCCGAGAGTTTCCAATCGATGCTCATTTTCCATACCCAGATAAGCGTGTGTACTAAGTACATAATGAGTATCGGCATCAGCTGACATCCAGAATGTTATTCCGAATTTCGAAGTTTTATTTGGCATATATTGTGGAAATGAGCACACTTCTAGAAGGGTACAATTGCTCATCAATAGTAATGGAACCATGAGGCCAGTATATTGTGTCTTGGGATGATGTAAACATTTCGCGAATCGCAGCAAATTTGTCACTCCTCAAACGTGGATTTCAAGTGATATTATCATCAAATCGTAAGACACTATTGATACTTTTTTTAGATGCTGTCGGTTAAAGAAAACTGTAAAGTAACTTTGGAACACAATTATTCTATTTAATTTTATTTACAATAAAATATATGTTAACCATAAATTCTCAATCAACTTTATAAACTAGGATTTGGGTTGCAATACTTCACTGTCGAGAATGTCTTTATTCCGATGAAGACGATCTCTTTTCAAAGTAATAACCTATACAAATGATAAATATTATGGATAATCTTATACATAGAATATTCTTTAATTAATTAAGTCATAAAACATGATGTTCTTAAATGTATAGGATATTCAAATCCATTGGTAATAAGGAAAACCTCTATACCAAAACTACATGTTATCAACAGAACGTTTACAAAATATAACAATGTCACTTTTTTAACAATAATGTATGCAATAGACGTATAAATTAGTGCAAAATTGTATTTATATATAAGTAATATAATATGTAAGTATAAGTGTATTCGAATCTTCAATTTGTATACTTTTTTTCACCGTGACATATAAGTACATACATCTTTAATTATTATATATCAGAAGGTATTTTTGAACTACATGATAATAAATCATTCTCTTTTGGTCTTAGTATGTACATATAAATTAATAAATTTCAGAATTTGAAATTTAATCAATAATTAAAATAATATCGTTTTAATAATTGTATATATATATAGTTTTAAATTCAAGACATATTTGAACTAATTTAACAAAATATGTTATATTACATCTATAAAGACATCCCTTTACACTTATAACAGTAATAATGTATAATTATAAGTATAATAAACTTGGCCTAAGTCAATATTTTTAAAATGCAAACGGCCAAACTCGGTTTATTAATTCATTATTGCCCATAACGAAATAAAAAAAATATATCAGAATAAGTGTATTTATATACGGTACAATTTTTTTAAACATGTTTTAAAACATTGTTTTTCTTTACTAAAAAGTAATGAAAAATGAATTGGGCCATTTTCATTCTCCGTGCACGTTCGAATTTGACAATTTGCGTGCCGACGACGATATACTCATTGTATAAATTTGTAAAATCAATATGAACATTGTGGTAAAATTGATAAAATTGAATGCATATGATGCTACAAAAATGTACTAATATATATTTTAAACTATTTTAATATCTAAAAAAATAGGTATGAGTTTTACATTTTTATATTTGATTGATATATATAAATATAAGTTTGCAAGATCTATTTCGAATTAATGCATACACAAAAAGAATATATATTAAATGTTAAAAAAATTAATTACACGTTTTCTTACATACATAAATTTCCAATATATTCATCTCGTTCATACTATTAGATAGCATGAGAGTGTAATATTTGCACCAGAAAACTGGATCATTAAACGTACTTGTTCATTTCAATCAAAACAATAGAGATAACAATTCAACATTTTATAAAACTTTCTGTTCGTAGATATTTCCGGAAAGAAAACATCAATATTACCAAACGACAACAAAATGCACCTAAATTGCACGTTTCAGTTATTTCTAGGTACGTGTATGATTAGATTACCGGTCTTATTATATCTCTCTGATTGTGCAATAGTTTGTTAATTCACTTCTAATCTACTATCAACTCTATTAATTTGTGAACGTTTGCTTAACATAAACTAATAGTGGTCTTACACAAATCCAAACAATGATGCAATTTGGAGGCTATTGAACCCGTCCATGTCTGTGATAGTGCAGGAGGCTCCTTTATCCAATAGGAAACGAATGATAGAAAACCTCCTTCTAAGGATCTCACTTTCTTTGTTGTCCTGCAATTGAATAATGGAGTTTGGATACAAAACATGTAATACAAGTTTTAAATAGTGCATAATTCTTTCAAGACATTTACAAATATATATGTAAATAGGCGTGTCATTAAACAGCGTGACAAGCCAAAAATAACCAAAATTCATGTTATGCTAAATAAATATTAAAAAAATCGAAAAAATAAAAATAAGTGATTCAAATATATTTGTGTATTTCATTAAATATTAAAAGTATTATTAATAAAACAATTTTCAATTCGAGATAGCATGTTTTTTACGTTATTATTTGTTCTGTTTTATAACCAGAATTTCAATTACACGATTCTACTGCATCGTCAAGCCAAAAATAAGAGAATCAGCAATTATCTTGAGAGATGTTAAAAGCTGTAGTCATTTATGCTAAGGCGAATAGTTATATTTTTCATTTGTAATAAATTAGGCTAGAACGAATTAAAAAGTATATTTTTGGCATCAGAGTGACCGCCAAGCGCAATGGAACAAAATGCCCTTAAAATAAACTTATGAAAAAATGTCTGGATACATTTTAATAAGGGATAAATTTTGTCGAAAAAATGTATTCATATCTTTCTTTTTCTGCTTCTTATTGTTATTTACATTATTATTATTTAAGCAAAAATCACCACGTTACAAAATAAAAGCCAGGAATCGAGCTCCGCAAAAGAAAAACGTTGAAATGAAATTGATGATAGAAAGTGCAGCAATTAAAGAAATTGATATAAAAAAACCCCTAATATTTAAAAAACAATAAATTATAATTATATAATTATAATGATGATACATAGTATAGCCATAGTAGAAATGTGTATAAATATGGCGCCACGATATAAGTGTTACAATACTTCTGTTTAGAATGTATAAATGTATAGATCAATATGGAACAAAGGTAAACGTCTAAAGCTGTGAAATTTAAAATATTACAGCAAAAAATATAAAAACATATTGACAATGGTATTGATTATATAATGTTTAATATGTTTTATAATTGGCTTACTTTTAAATACAACTAGTTTTTCATTCATGTGAGTTTCATTGCTTTTGTGAAATGTTTCATTGCCAATAACTGTTCATAATGTTTGCTGTAATATATTAGTATTTCACAGCTTTAGACGAATACCTATGTTCCATATTGATCTATACATTTATGCTTTCTAAACAGAAGAATTGTAACAATTATATCTTGGTGCCATGTTTATATCAATTTCTTCGACGGCGGTACTTCATATCCGTAATGTCATTTTAATTTTTTTTTATTTTGAGTAGCAGTCGTATTTCCTTGTGTAATATTAATCAAAGATAACTGCGTATTGTATCATTTATAGAACACTATATTATTATGAAACACAGTTGCAAGCTTAGGTGTGATTCAAGTAAAACGTAATAAGTTATATCAATAAAACATAACATAGAACTACTTTTATTGTTTCTATTTGTTAAAGAAAGATTATATATTCTTTTAAACAAATATTACTAAAAACTGTGCTATGATACTTGATTCTGACAATACAAAATATGAACTTATAATATACAACAAAGGATATTTTACTAATTAAATAAAAAAACTGGTCATTAATTATTGATCAATGCATGTACAAGCTATTCATGTTCCTCTCCTTTCCATCTCATCACTAACTGCTTTCCTTTCAGCATACCTAACTTACCAAATAAGAAGAAGTTTTACTTACATGACCAATTATTGCATAATGCAGTATTGTATTACCAATTGAGTCTTGTGCATTTAGATCGATTTGTTGTCCTTGGTTACATTCAACAAGTTGGCGCACAACATCTGGCAGGATTTTCGCTACCGCGCAATGAAGTGGAGTTTGACCATCATTGTCAGTAATATTCGGGTTTGCATCCCCCAGCGTTTGCAGTATATTTATAATTTCGACATGACCTTCTCTTGCAGCGATATGCAAGGCCGTTCGTCCATCTTCTGTCTGGGCATCTATTGTCAATGGATTCCTTGCAAGGATAATTCGTACTGCTTCCCTGGAGTGTAATTTTATATAATAAAATAATTGATTTCATAAAATAAAAAAAAGAAAATGAATCGCGCAAGTTTAATCAAGTAACGTTTTAAGTAACGGTTAATTTGCATTATAACATTTACGACACGATATAATTTCTTAAACGTTATCGAAACTTGATTAAAAATTATTAAACATTAATAAATTGAAACTGAAATGATACTGACTTACGAACTAACAATATAGACATTGGTAATAAATATCATTTTTAAGTAATGTATTTTTGGCTTGGCAGACAGTAGAAGATAAAAACAGTGCATTAATTGAGTTTGTCTTGGATATATATAAATAAAAACAAAAATCTTTAGTTAAGCAATATTATAAATACAATTATATGTTTCATCCATAACATAAATACGTTACAGTTGACTTTCCACAGAAATCGTAAATTAATGAGCAACGACAGGATTTCTCAACATCTGATTACTTTCGTAAACACTTCAATTTTGACACATTTAAGAAACAGTTAACATATTGTATATCATATTTAATGATTCAATGATAATGCATAATGTTAATAACGAATAGGCATAAGTATAGATTGTAGGTTAGAACAACACCATGTAGAATAATCTAAACATTTCAGAAGAATGGTTAATAAATAATCTGTATAAGGTGAATACTTATAGGTAATCCACCTTTATCTCGGATGATCACATTTAAATAACTCTGTAAAAAATGCACATAATTTATTGCATTAAAAAACTTCATTCATGAGGATCAATATTTTGGTCAATTATAAAGTTAGATTTCCAGTGGTATCTGTTTTAAAAATCAAAAAGCGAAGTATGATAAACATGTTTTCACAATGTCTTGTTCTCCTAGACATCTCTGAACAAAAGGTGATGGCTGCTGTTAAAGCTGGCCTGTTTTTTTGGGGGAATATACGAGAGCATAATTGCCAACGGCGTAAATCCATCTTCTTCAGATCCTCTAAGCGATTTTGTTTTAATAGAGTAAGTCGGAGCAGACCTTCCATAAGGAAAGATTCTTTTGGGCGCCGACTGAAGTTCTGTCTGGCTGTTAATTGCAATTTTCTCCTGAATAAGTAGTTGCGTTTCTGGTCCTTGGAATCATTTCTTGAAACATTCGTAAGTATGAAGTATATACGATGAAAGATATCATTTAACAAGAAAATTACGAAGAATTAACAAATGAGAATTATTTCAAGACCAATACGCGCGTTGTGAGTCGTCGGGAAATATTAAATTGGAACATTTTATTAAATTATGTGATTTTTAAATTTTTGCAAATCTTGTTATTCAATCATACACAAATTCAAAATTCCAATTTGTTCATGTTAGAACATTTTTGAAAGCTGATTATGTTCTCCATTAATCTGCATAAATATAAATATAGATACATGTTTATAACAAAACTATAAAGTAAATAAAAAAAGTGACATATCCTTATACTACATTTTGTAGTAAAATTTAGTTAAAACATTATGTCTCAAAATTTGTTTATGTATGTTTACGCGAATCTAAAGAATTATTTTAAGAAATGTACGTTTCATAATTTTTATTGAATCCAAACATGAGTATAAAAGTACAAATTGTGAACAGCACATCTTCTGGCAAGCCATAACTAATTTAAATAATAAAACAATACATATTAAAATTATGAACAGGACCTCTGGAAAACTATAACTGATTAACATAAAAAACAATGCATATTCAAATTTTAAAAAGCACCTCTGGCAAGCTATAACTGATTTACATAATAGAACAATGCATATTTAAATTTTGAACAGCATCCCTGGAAAACTATAACTGATTTACATAATTGAACAATGCATATTTAAAATTTTAACAGCACCTCTGGCAAGCTATAACTGATTTACATAATTGAACAATGTATATTTAAATTTTGAACAGCATCCCTAGAAAACTATAACTGATTAACATAATAAAACAATGCATATTCAAATATTGAACTGCACCTCTGTCAAGCTATAACTGATTTACATAATAGAACAATGCATATTCTGGCTGGCAAGCCATCACCAAAGATAATAGATAATAACAAGATGTGTCACTGCAAGCGAAAAAATGGAAAATTTGTGCAAAACAGTGTGGGCCGACAGAGCTTACCAATATTTTTATCTTTGTTAGTAGTGCGCAAATTCAATATCTTATTTTCTAAATATTTACGCAAATACTGGTAAATAATAAATATTCTCAGGATGTCAATAGTTTAAATGGAATATATTGTATCGAAAAATTTAACTTTAATAAAGGTACGTATTGTTAGTTACTTTCAAAAGACTACGAACATTTCTTCGACACGAAAAATGAAATAAAGTCGAGTTTTCACTTATATCGATCCAAAATGTAAGTCTCCTTATACATTTTATTAAAACTATTACCAGAAAGATCGTATATCGAATACATTCTGGTGCACACAGATACACTTTTGTATGTTTATATTGAAGTCTGCACATAAAAAGTATTTAATTTTTGTAATCTTACGTAATCAAAACTAATCATAGATAATATTGTTACTATAAGACATGTACCTATAGCCTAATATAATACGATTATTAAAGAAATGTTACGTAATCACAAAAAGCAGAGATAGTGTTACTAAATATGTAGGCATACTCATACATATGTACATTTTTTTATAATTTTAAATTTAACTTAATGGTAGCTTTAATAACACTTTAAAATATATTTCATTAAATTAATTAATTTCTATTTTTAAATCTTCATTTTTTTTCTTGAAAACCGCTAATATTGAATATTTATGTGGGGTCCCATGACATTCAATAAAATCGGACACGCCTATATGACTAAAAGCTGCCTTTTTTGATCAGTTGCAAAATAATAGAAATTAAAGATAATGAATGCGGGCAACATTCCAGTAAATATGAGTGATACACATTTCTCAGTATTAAAAAGATTAACCATCTTACCTGTATAGTAGTAAAATATCTCTAAATATTACTTAATATTATCTGTTCATCATTTCGGACAATGATATTTTGTGTATTGAAAAGCCATAAAACATTAAATTAACTAAATTTATAGTATCTTGGTTGACCTTGTGTCGTAGACGCTTTTCGCCAGTTGATATATTTACCCATAGCTTAATATTAAAAATATGAAGAATTCGGTTAAAAAGAAAGACAATATTGAAACATATCATTACGTTTAAAGGTTCATATACATTTTGTACAGAAAACATAATATATCCTGTATTCTTAGAATAAATATTTTCATAAGATATACGGTAAAACTCGTACTATGATACGTTAATTTATTAATAATTCGATGTATATGAATATATACCTATTTATAAAAATATATCAAACAATATCAATCTCATAATTGCTTGTTCCCCATGATCTGGGCCACTTGATCAGACTTTGATTGCAAATTTATTAATTGCAAATATTGTCTCGTCAAGTCAGATTTAATTTAATATTTTTGTTTAATATTACAAGTTTATTATAGAAACGGTACTGTATGTATTACATTGAAAGCAATATAATTTAAAACACAATGTATAGTACACAAATATTTAAATGTATCATTATTTGTTAAATTAAACTAACAAATAATAATTTGCGATTAATTAGCCATTCAGAAACTGTTATCGTAGACATTTGCCGAAAAAGAAAGCTCATAAACTATTTGCCGGCAATACAAAATTTGCCTCAAAAACTTTCTCAAAGTTTTCTTAGATGAGCAAATTTATTCCCATATAAGTGGTTCGGCAATAAAGTGGAGCAGATTTATTATTTTATAAAGGAGGCTTAACAAAGTCTATCATCTAGAAAATGCCCTTCTATAATAATTATGCACTGGTCGTAGACTTTCACTTAATAACCAATTATTACTGTATAATATATTATTTGCGCAGAACTAACTAAATTACTGGTTACAGGAAATGTGTATATGCATTATATTACCCAAATTTTATTTGTAAATAAAATTGTTATTTTTCAATAGTCATAAAAAGTTGACATTTTTGTTTAAAGCAAGCATTTCTAATGTATGAATAACCTACATTTAATCAATCAATAAATACTAAATGCCAACCTAAAATAAAATAAGGGCCTTATTTTTACTTCCAAATTGTAAAACTTTACTTTACGTGCATTTTAGTAATCTACCGGTAAGTTTTATATGATTCTTTAATGCATAGAGAAGCGAAACTTCATCGTCTCTGGTTTACAGACTCTAATTGTATCGTATTATTGTATATTTTGTGTTTTATAATCAAAAGGTTAAATAAACATAACATGTAAAAATAATAGATGTTTCTTATAGTGTTTGAACTTATCGACAACACGAAGCGCTTAGTTTCGTCACCCAAATATTCTAATTGGCTGATATTTTTGGAATACGCCGATGAAACTTTCTTAGCGTACATTGATGAGATGTGTGCCGGCAAGTTGTTCCATTTAACGTCAAAGGGCACAACCGACATAAGATAAATAACTATGTTCCTATATTAAGTTGATAAATCGATTCTCCACCAATGAAGTACTCTAAAAACAAGTTCCAATAGTTTGAATTTACTAGAAGAATGAATCATATTCGTGGTATGCGGTACATCCCATTGCCGCGACTAGCTATATCTATAATAAAAAGCCGTATATTGCTCATATTTTAAAGAAATTTACTTTAATCGAATCGATACTCAATACTTAGGTAATCGTTTGGAAACCATGCATTGCAAACTTTGTAGTTTCTATAAGAGGTAAAGGGACGTAGCCAGCATAGGGCGCGTAGAGCGCACGCTCTCCCCCATGGCACTCAGAAATTGAACGCGTTGTCGTAAAATTATGATCTTCTAGTACATTAACTTTTTCTTTGAGCATAATAATTACCGTGTTTTACGGATATTCACTATCTATTGGGGTACTTATTTTTTAGATAATGATAATCTAACTATGATATTGTAATACATAGCTGTTGAGTAAGCAAATATTTGTATATGATATAATTAGGGTGTGTAGTACACCGGATTAATAAACTATATACATTGATTATAGGTTTTTTCACTCAAATTGTAACTAATTACAAACGAATTGTAAATGCTTAATTTAGAAAATGAAACTTCATACTTTACGCGACTTTTTATTAGCTAATAGGAATTGTGTACGTATGGCGGGAATTCTGAACAATTCATATTTGCGTTACCGAAATTCAAATTGCTTATTTGGAAATTCAAATGTTTGAATTGCTAATTTTAAAGGTAAGCTTCCTTTATTAATATACTTACGTAACAAAGTTATAATACTGTATTAGCGTTTTAATAGCTCCTATTATATTAGGATTTTTTAAATTCTAAATAACGTTTTACATATCAGATTATTTTATGTAGTTAGGTATGTGAGGAACAATGTTTTAATTTTCTATTTTGTAGTATTGAATATGTCGTAGTACAGACTCTATATTTTGTATGTATTTATAAATAAAAAATAATAATGTATTTTATTTTATACTGTGCAAACGACGGCTAATTCATTTTGTAAATAAGCTGCTATTATAAAAAATGAATATAAAATTGTTCTGCATAGGCGTATGCAATGATATATTTTTTCTACATATTACTATGTATCTCTTTACTTTTGTACCTTCTACCTGCACTTAGATCCCACGTCAAGTGCCTTATAAAATAAACACTTACTTACATATCATCTGTATAGTATTCAAAAGTGAAATAAATATTATAAGTGATTAGAATATCTTTCTAGAAATCCAATTAAATTACATATTTTAATCGTATATATACATACTGTTAAAATTAGATAAATAAAATATAATCGTTATCTTACAAGAAATAGCTACTACTATCAATATATGTGTATATTATGTATTACAAATGTAATAAAAACCAGATTTATTGATTTTAAATATACTTTTCACAATTATGATAACTTAAATATATATATTTAGACATTAAAAGAATACAATACATGTATGAATATTTATAAAACTTCAGCCTATATTTATAGTGTAAATAACGTGTTTGAAAATTTTGAATAAACATCCATTTCTCGTAATAATTATTCGAAAGCATTTATTTTAAATCAATGTACAGCATAAATGTTGAATAGTATAAAAC
>JAYRBW010028304.1:0-12294 GCA_036023295.1 Invenusta paracnida
TTAACAATGGAAATACCAAAAAGTATATGTAGGGTATACGTGTTAACCATAGAGGTGTTAACTATAGTCGATGACTAAGTTATTGACAAAGGGAATCTTAGCAAGGTAGGCGTCAAACGAACTTTATACGCAAAAATTATACGCAAGTTGACAACTTCTATTTATAGCATTTAACCGCTGATAAAATTATCCGCATATACAGGGTAATTACATATAAATATGTATATGTAAATACATGTAAATACATATATATCCGTATTTACAGGGACTACTATACTATAATAGTATAGTAGTCCCTGATATTTAGGAGTGTATCGTGTTACTGAAATTATGAGAACAGATATTTATCAGTGGTAAGCTCCTACATTTTATTTGCTATTAACACATAAGTTGGTGTTACAGGCCCCTGGACCTTGTACCAGTGGAGTCTTGTTTGCTTCTCAGACGAGTCTCCTATCCACTATGTTACCGCAGCTCAGCAGAGGTACGTGCGTCGGAGAGGCGGCACTGCGAAGCAGCATCAGCACATACGGCTTACAGTGCATGCAGCCAGTGGCAAGCTTTAAGTGTGGGGTGCCTTTACTCAGTATGGCTTTCGAGTTCTGGTCAGGATCGATGGAAGTCTCAATGTTGCTGCCTACCAGGATGAGCATCTCCTGCTACTGGAGCTCACTGAGAATGGGATGATGTCCAAGCAGGACAATGCTGCATATCATATAGCAGCCATAACTGTGTGACCGCAATCTTCGAGGAGAACAACATCGAGGTGATTCCTTGGCCAGCAGTCTCCAGACCTCGCTTTAATCGAGAAATTGAATCTGTGAGGAATTCTACATCAGCGCCTGGTTGAGCGGGAAATTCATTCCATGAATGAATTATGGGAGGCTGCTCAGGAAGAACGACAGAATATTCCGCAGGACATCATCGACAATGTCGTCCAGTCAATGCCGGGAAGAATGCGACGTACTGTCGATGCTCGCGGAGGACCAATTCGGTACTGATGTCCTTGCAGGAGATGGTCTTTATTCCCTTCAATTCACCCTACTTTCTGGAGAACGCGAAAATGGCTCTCTTCAGAGTCACCACTTGTTGATTGATGCAGAAAAAGAAGTTAGAATTATAAGAAAGTGGCTAGAATAAGTGCGGAATAAATATTTTTCTCTCTCAAAAAAATGCCATTTTTCAGAGAGGGTAGCGTTATGAGTGGCCAGAGCTGTATAAAACAGTTATTATGTATCCTTCTTTCCATATTGTTACAATATTTATCCAAATTACACCTCAATAAAATAATAGCCTGACAGATTTCCCATTTTAAAATGTTTATACAGTGTTCGCACTACTTATTACAATTCAAAATAATTTTGAGAGAATATTTCAGACTAATGTTTCAATTTTTATTAACAAACAATAAATATAGCTTAAATCAAAAGTTATGAGTTACTGCATATTATACAATATGTATTATAAATTCTTACATAAAAAGTAAGGATGTAAAGAGCATTTTCAAAGCCAATTACGATTTTGTTCACACGTGAATTCAGTTAACAGTACTATTATTTTTTCAAATTATGCATATTTCATTATAGGTGTTCTAATTAACCATTTTTTAATCTTCTATAATAAAAAAACTAATTTAGTACTTTAGTGAAAGCTTTAACATTTTTTATTCTTTTGGATGCTACATAAAATGTCAGTGGTTAAAAGTGGAACAAATGCCAATTTTATCATTTACACCTATGGCTTCAGTAAAAATTAAATAAATCACAATTAAATCAATACAGAACTAATTTAAAATTGAGTATCAACCTTAGACAACACAAAAATTATAAGCCGCCAGGTCAGTTAGATAACTCATAGAAAAAAAGTAATTTCCGTTATCTAAATGTATACCTCAATTTCCGGTTTGTATTTAATCTCGACCATCAGTACTGAAATAATCTGTTGAAACCACTTGGTCATGTCGAGATGAATTCCCTCCTTGGGTAGAGGCATCTGACTCATGAAAACAATCTGCCTGGCATTTAGTTCCGAGTGATGCTCAGTATCCTCCAGTATGTCCTTACAGGAGTAGTTGCTGGTAATGGGACGTGGAAAGAACCACTTATTCATGTTGCTCACTGAATCCCGATCGATGCACTTCAGAGTAAGAATCTGTTCCGAGGTGTTAGGTGCTGGGGCAATGAGACCACCCAGCAAAAAGCTTGTGATCTGACCAACCAGAATCAGCACACCAAAACCACAGAGCTTCCGAATATTTAAGAGTTCCAGTATTACACCTGCCATTACTCAGGAGGATTAAATCAGTGTACACCAAAACTGAAAAGGAATAATAGAAAAATTAAGCCATAGTTAACTCTAGAAGTATATAGCATGTAATAATGTTTATAAAAGTTATATACAGTGCAATATTGATGCACCAATTAGACACAAACCAATCACACTAACTTACATTACACAAGAGAAATTTACAATTAATGTGAGGAATTAGATTTCACAAAAGATGCATTACTATAAATAATCAAAACTAGGTTTTGTTCAATTCCAACATTTGTTACTATTTTACAATTCCTGCCTCCCTAAATGTGTCCTCCATGACTATCATAAAAACAAAAAGTGATGTAACAGTTGAAAAAAGTCAAAAAGTTATATGTTGATCTAAAAATCTCGAAAATAAAAATCTTGCTCTTAAACTGGCTTCTGGTCTTTTGCCTAACAACCTACATTTTTAGTATAATGTCTAGGTTAATGAATTAGCACCATGTATTGATGCAATCACTAGGGAATCAGTCATAGTATACTCTTGAGCTGAGAAAATTTTTTGTCATAAAAGAATAACTACTTTTCTATGACAAAAACTTTTTAAACATAAGAGATAAAGTCACCCTATACTCCCTTCCTGTCACTAGGCAGCTCCAAATTGGATTCAAAATATAGCCACTAAATATAAAATTAGACACCCAGTCACTTTCAGATGTCTCAATTCATGTAAAACATCTGACCTTCTGCCCAGTATCTCACACTCGCTTCTTAAAGACAACAAAAAAGGGCTGATAAAAGGTCATCCTATCATATCGATATGTAACTCTGCTGTTAGGCCTATAGCACAAGTTATTGCAAACTTAATGAATCCTCTTGTAAAAATGCATGTTACCTCTTATATTGAATCCACCTCTGATTTCATCAGTTCAGTTCTTTGAAGAGTACTGTGATCCCAAGAAACTGTTATTTTGGTTTATTAGATGTAGTCAACTTGTATGACCAGTAGCAGGATAACAATAATGGAAAGGGACTGATTTCAAATTTGAGCGACTTCTTCAAGCTTCATGCCAGTGATAGCACCCTTCTAGATTTGCAGAAAACCAACTTTAACTCCCTTTTAAAGATCTTATCTCATTGAAGATCAATACCTGTCCAATGGAAAGCTATTAAAACAAACTAGTGGTGTTGCCATGGGTAACTGTGCGGCACCCCCTTGCTATAATCTACATGGATTATGTTGAGAAGTGCCCTCACCAGAGCCAGAAATTATTTTCTAGAAAAGGTACATTGACAATATATTTTTCATTAGTTCATCTAACAACATAACCATTCTTAACAGCACAAACCATGTCGACCCTAATATTAAATTCACCTATGAGGCTCCAATAAACAACAGTATACCCTTCCTTGATACTACCATTCACATAGAGAACAGCCAAGTTGATTTAAACTACGTATAGTGGAATATTTTTGCCATTTGACTAATGGCTCCCCATATCTCAAAAAAGTGTCTTATAGTTTCTGAAACACTCCATACACAAAAGATAGCCTCTGTAGAGCATCTCAAAAACAGTCTTAAATCACTGACAATAAACTTCTAAACAACAGCTACCCTGTGCAATTCATAAGTTCTGCTCATCAATCTATGACTAATACCAGATTTAAGGTTGAATCCAAACCAATGACTTTCTTGAAAATTCCCTTTGTCAATGATAAACAAAGAAGAGGTATTAAAACCTTACACAATCATCTTAGACTTAACAAAAATTATATCTTATCTTCATTACCAAAAAGTCTTTAGCTTGGCAATTCCGTCCAAAAAAGAGAAACATTGAATTGCCCTAAGGAGTGTGTAAGCTGCATGAGTGCTGAGACTCAGGGCAAATGTTTTGCAAAATATATATAGTCTAAAAATCAGTTGCTCTATCTGTGAGTGCTATTTATATTGGACAAACAAATCGGACAATAAGAAGCCAAATGACAGAACAAATAAAATGCACTAACTCAACTGTGTATTAGCACATGAGCTCTCATGGCACTCAGTATATTAACAATTTTAAGTGGTGTATATTTGCAACAGAAAACAACTACTATTACCACCTTGCTGTAGAATCTTTAGTTATAAAATCCTACTCTAATATCATGAATGGATGCAAAGGTAGCCAGCTACTACAATACTTGTGAAACTGCCATTAATCATATTTCCCAACCCCCCCCCACTGTGTGTAACTCAACTGTGGTATTGTTGTTTTGCTGTATTGTGTGGCTAAGTATGTCTGTCTCACTTATTTCTCTTTCTTAGTATTGTTCATAGTATCTAATCATAGTGTAACCCTATTGGTCACACTGCACTTTGATTATATCTATTTCTACTGTGTGTACTTGCACTGTGTTTCATTCTGCAGTTGACATAGAATATGAAACATCCTGCAAAAAATATTACAATAGGTACCCAACAAAAGTCTTCTTTTCTTCCTATTCTTGATAAGTCAAGATTAGGATGTGCCATAATACAGTTGTAAAGTGCAAGAACAATATTTAAGTTTTATGTTTTTATCTTAATGGTCAAAAAATTGGTAAATATTTCATTTGTCATAAAGGCAATCTATTTGTTTGTGACAAATAGAAAAAATTATTGCATTTACAACTTTCTCAGCTCAGATGTATTTTCTCTGGTAAGACTAAATTGAATATATTTATAAGTGAAATTTAAATTTTGTCATAGAAAAAATTTGAATTATTGATAAAGTTATTTTCTGTCAAATTCTTAAATATGCTATATCTGAATCAGTTTGTAATTTAGAAATATCTTGAATAGTATCATAATTTAGACAAAGTTAATTTGTGATACAATGAGATAACAATCTGTGAAAACTTATTTGACATTTGATATTACTATATGAAACTATCTTTTTTATCAGAAAGGGCCTAAGAGCCTAACAGTAACAGTATCTAGTAAAAGAGTGACTGTATGAATAAATTATCACATACACAAATAAATGTTATGACTTTGATGCAGCACATTTTTTAACATTCAACACAAAATGAAATAAATTTGCTATTAATCTTTTTAGTAATATTTGTATTGATTACACTTGTATATTTGTTTGCCATTTGGAACCAAATATGTAAGGTAACCTTACCTTACATATTATGATAGTTTTTTAGTGAATAAAAGTCTATCTACTAACAGGCCTATTATAGCTCATATGTTTGGATTTTTTTATGTATATCTGAAAGATCAGGCAATTTTAAAACTCAAGCCAACCTTTTTAATGCTGCCAAAACTAATAAGAGATGATGCTAGTAGTAGCCCTCATGTCAGTCAGGCAATGATCTATGGTAGATGAATTAGATACATATCTGGATATATCATTTATTTTTCCTGATTGATCTGTGTGTGTTACTTATATGCAGATCTAACTCAAGAGGAATGGTCATTACCTCAGTTTTCAATACATTTATTTAAAGCCTGACTTTGGATTTTAATAGGACTAAGTTGTTAAGCATTGTTTGTGTACCTGTAGACATAGAGGTGAGAATGGCCAAGTCATCAGTACATCACAGGATTGAGTTTTTTTTATTAATACTTTTATACAAAATAAATCTATTATTATTAACTGGTAAAAAATTCTAAACACCTAATCCAGTAGGATAATAAAAAGGAAAGGGGTGAGTTTATCTCCTTATAGCACTCCTTAATGTGGAATATATAAGAGAGACCACCTTGACCTGGAGTAATGACAATACTGTCATTAGTAGGTAACCTAATGAACCTAACCCTAACCCTACATAGTTTCTATATTTTTGTAGACTATAGATGCCATTGACAAATAAATGCAGGACATTGTATGCCTTCAACATTTTATTTATACATGATCTATAAATCAAGATAAATGCTGTTTTGAAATCAACAATGATTATGATTTGATTTTGTTTTGTTTGTGAATTTGGCATCCTTCTGCTATTCATTTATATATATATATATAATGGGAGGTACTTCTGTGAAGTCTGAATCTATTATGCTCTGGGTGAAGAAATTCACTGATGACAGTTTGAAATCTAAGAAATATCAATTTATTGAATAATTTATTTGAACAGCACATTAGGGTGGGGTGGGGTAATTTGTGGTATGGGATAATTCTGGAAATTTTTCATTTTTGAAACCAGTTTGATTCCCACATTTGAAATATCAAAACAATAAGCATACTTTTTTGTTTCATGTACACTTGTATATTTAAGTATAAAAATCAACTTAAATATACAAATAAATAAATACATATACATATTTAATTATATACTTATACATAAACAAATAAACCTATGTCATCTTCATGCAATTGTTTTCTAATTAATCAATTTTTTTTATATTTTGAACACTTTTTTCAATGTATTTTTCAGAATGTGATTACTTTATTATTAATATTTTATAACATTTATTCAAATTATTTCTTTTAATTTTTTCATATTATCTAACTTATTTAAGCGTATTTCTAATGCAGCAATAAAAATTTGACTTTGAGTAAATGGGGTAATCACAAATGTCCATGGGGAAATTACAGAAAAGTATATTTCAATTATAACTTATAAGTATTTTATATTTCCATAATTACCCCAGGGCATTTTCATATTTCCATAATTACTCCATGGGTTTCTAATATAAATTTGTAATCACCCCATTATTGGATAATTACAAATTTATATTAAAAACTATATTTGTTACAATCATGAAGATATTATGATTTAAAATTATTTTGTCTTGTATGAGAATTGTTTGAATGTATAAATATTAAGGAAGTTTATCTTTAAAATTAGTGTAAACATTTCAAAAAAAGGTTTGTCTATTTTTTTCTATAATTACCTAATTGGATTCATAATTACTCCATGGTGGGGTAATTATGAATAAACTATATATACTAATTTTCTGTTATTATCGCGCAGATATAAAGATAAAATTCTATATTGTAGAGAATTGTCTGATTGTATAAAAATGAATAAAGTTTGTGTCAGGGAACTGTATTAACATTTAAAAAATGTTTTTTATGTTTTATCCAGAATTATCCCACTATACCCTAGTGAGATAGCAAGTCTAAGGTATCTTCTTTTTGATGCTACTATTTGTCATTTTCTTGATTTCTAGATAGGTCCATTCCAACATGAATATTTTGTATATTTGGGACCAGTTCTTGTACTTGTTCAATCTCTAGCTCCCCAGCATTACTGGGAAGAACCTTTGGTTCTTGTAGTCTATTCTATATAGTAGTAGTACCATTGCCATTATTGACAAACTTATCAGATGTATTATATTAATGGTAATCTCCAAGTTTGCCACATTTAAAAATTATTTTCACTTTTTTTACGTTTTTTTTTTAATAAGAAAACAATGATAAAAAGTGTTTATAAGTGTTACAACACAAAACATATATGAATCGCAAGTAACAAATCAGAAGTTGTAATAATGTCTAATCTAATACTAATAGTGGATATTTCCAAAAAAGGTAGTCTGTATAACATGGTGCCAGAGAAACTCCTGGAGATGGGTAAGGATTAATATATAAGTATTAAGTATTTTACTTTAATTATTTATTTTACTTAATAATTTAAATATTTAATACATTAAAATAAATTATGAAATAAAAACAAAAAATAATATAACAAAAAAAACCATTAAAAAATACATTAAAAATGTAAAATAAATAAAAACAAACCCACAAAAAAATTTAATGCAGGAAACATGGAGATTACCATATTAATATATATATAGTAATATATTAGAATCAAAATGAATATTAACTTATTTGATACTAATTGCTTTTAAACTTTTAAGATAGTAAAATTTTGGTAACATCTCAGTTTCTTGCATTAAATTATTTTTTTTATTTTTATAATTGAGGAGATTCTTGATAATTGTGGTGCATGGTTGCAGTAGCAAGCAGCCTCCAGCTTTAAATAGTGTATATGGCCCATATTATGGGTATATTATAATATTATGTATATTTAATGTATATATAAAAACATTGAAAAATTGAAAAATAATTTAACTCAGGTCCAGGAAACTGGGATATAACCAAAAAATAAAAAATGTTATTAGGTGTAGTAAAAAGCAAAAGATTGATTGTGACAGTAGACACTTTCTTAAATGGTTATGCCTATGCCTGGTACAGCAATATACATTTTTATCTAATGAAATTACTTTAATATTTACAAATCGTAATCTTATTGCTATTGTAAAATTGTTTTTGCAATCCAATTATATTCAAAATTTGTGCCCATCCCACACATATCCTTGGAAATGATTGACAGCTGCAGTATAATTGTGAGTATATTGCAATTAGAGAGCAATTTACTACAGTATTATGAACAATTTTCAAATATCAGCCTTAGATATCAGCCAACATCATTATAGAAAACGCACACCCAACTCCACCTTGTACTTTGTAGTGTATCTAATATTTATATCTGTCATATATCTAACATCTATCTCTGACAGCACTGAGCATGTAATTCTTGTTATAAATACAGTTTTCCATAGAAATTATAATTGCAATTACTCGAAAATATAGTACAAAATTTGTTTTAAAACTATACCACTAGAGATTGCGATATGAAAATAAATTTACGCTGAGACTTAATTTACAACTTTACATTTAGATCATGAATCCAAAATGAAGTAATTTTATAGATTGCGCTATTTTTGTTTTAATATGAAAAGGAATCATTACAATTTTCGAAACACCTCTTCGTAATGTAGTTTACACAGATATTTGAATATTCTATTAAAGTTAGATGTTTAAATAATTTTGAGCGTTATAAATATATTCGATGAATAATAAACATACATGTACTGTTATATTATTCGGTACAAATGACAAATATTGACATAAATATATTTCGCCGAGAAACATCATATACAAAAAAAATGTAGAAATATTCATGTCAATGTGCACATATTTATACCGTTTTATAGAAAGTGACCGTGGGGAAACCTGCCCCCCCCCTTCCCGGTCAATCAAAATCGAGTACTGTGAGCAAATGGCAAGGCAGGAACAGTATTTAAAGAACACGTATGTTTATACGCACTGTATGTGGTGCCAAATTCAAATTTAAAGTGCACGGGAATCATAAAAACGGTTTGTTTCTTAGCTAGTAAAAATTGCGCGCGTCATTCAAATTACAAAGAAATTTCAAATTTGCATGCAGAATGTCATTATTCAATATTATGCGGAATTATAATATGCGTAGTAATATACTTGTATTAAATCGTATTTAATGAGAAAATTTACGGAAGAGCCAATTATTTAATACTTTTCAATTAATCAGAAGCAAATCATAATTACGTTACAATTATTCATTGTAACAATTTTCATATTACACATAACGCTTCCATTAATTACATGCTCCATATTACTATATCTATATATCTCATACCATATTCCTATAAAATGTTCTCTATTAATATCATTTTATATTACTTATGTTTATGCCATCTCTTATTACATTCTACATACCATTACTCTTGCTATATGTCATGCTCATATGTTTTGTTCAAGTCATTTATAATTAATTGTTGTATTCTCTATTTCAGCCTCGTTTGGCATTTTGTGTTTGAATAAATCTTATTACAAAATTGGACTTTTCTACACCATATTTAATACTTTTCTATTATAACCATCAACCGTCCGGATATTTTCACAAACATATTTCGGCCTATTATGTCTACATATGTAGACAATGCAGAAATATTTATTTCCAACATAAATAATAATTATAATATGGACTTATTTCGTGGTGTGTGCAACACTTAACTGTTATTGTGGCGCATTCTTTTTCGAAGCATTGATTCAGAAATAAAATAGGAGAATGATTTACTTTCAGTAGTTGGTTAAACCATAGGGCCTTGGTGAAAGTTTATTATATTTCTAGCCAATAATCTTCCTCGTGGTTACCCTTCACCCATTGAATGCCGTTAGGAGATGTGTGAGTATTATCACCTGCTGCATCCTCAGATTCGTATATGAACTAGAGTTAGAATCAGTGTTTTCGCTATCAGCATAATCAATCTCCACCTCAATATTACTGTTTTCGTTGTAAATATCAGGATCAGGAGTATCCCTAGCTTTGTCAGGCAAATCTGTTATCTGTTTCAGATGAAATATATATTATCTCTATCGTTATGTAATTCAATCAATCGAACTGCTTCCTGCGCAGCAAAATACATTTTGGCACTATGTTAAAATATTAATTTTGTGAACAAATTATGTTCATCAAACGATTTACTAGATTATTTATTTTGATCATAAATATTTTTACGCAGCCAATAAGAATGTATCGTAACTTACTAATTTACTAGTTTGTGTATCGACTGATTTAGTTTGGAACATATAATCGTATATAGACAATAATAATCATCCGTTTTTATTGTATAAATCTTGTTATATTTACATTTTTCTCCATTTTCTATATTATGTAGAAATGAAACCAATATAATATACATATATGAATGAAATGTACTGGGTGTGTCTGCGTAATAAGTAGGTATATAAGATAATTATCTAGTTTTAATGAAGTTATATGAGCTTCTTATAACTATCTGATATATATATATATTAAGTCTGAAACTATTAATATACATATAATATGCGTGTTATAGAAAACATTTCTACATACGTAGACATGTATGGACGGTTGAAGGTCTATTAATCAGAGGCAAACCATAATCACGCGACAATTATTTATAAGTTACATATATACTACTTGTCTTAAATTTAACCTTTCCGTTTTGTCGCCCAATGCAAATGCATCAGTTAAAATATAAATGCCTGTTATAAAATACGAGTAGTAGGTACCTATAGGTCTCAAATTTTATGACTTCTATTATAATACATTGAATATATACCTGTGTCAAAAAATAAAATGATAATGTCACGTCCTTCCTGTTCTGTGACTAACCTTAAATCTTATAACTACAAATATTATGCTGCCGATGCAAATGCATCATAACTATTTATAGCTGTACATATATCTGCAGTATGTATATATAGTATCTGCAGATGGTAATAGAAAACCTACTATCATACTTGACTATAATTCATCCAAAGGACCTGTTGATACTCTTGACAAATTAGTCCACGAATTATCATGTTCTCGCCAGACAAATAGGTAGCCGAATAAAGTATTTTTTAACACCTTAGATGTTGCAACTTACAACGCATTTGTTATCTGGGTGAAGACCCATCCAAATTTTCATCAAAACCATTGTTCCAAATGACGTTTCTACATATGTAGATGAGCTATCAAAGTCTCTATGTTCTGCTCATATACAACGACGTTCCACCCAAATTAATCTGGCAGCTCCACGTCGTGCTCAATGTTAAACATTTTGGGCCAGCAACCAGTGCGATGGAACTACCCAACGTCGAGCGTAGACAGGGACGGTGGGCCGCGATTTGTCCAAATAGAAAGCTTGTTCGCCGAAGGTGCAATCAATGTAACAGATTTGTGTGCCAACAGCATGCTCATTATACCTGCAATAACTGTGTATAAAGTTTCTTTACTATACATTTGTGCACACCAAGGCTGCATTAAATTTTTGATTCTGTTTCATGATGCATGTTTTTCGTATTTTCCATATTAATGCCTATTTACCTATAGCTATACCGTTTTTGACATATTTGCTTTTTTATACATGTCCTAGATTACCTCTTTATACCTACGTACATATTGTTTTTGTATACAGTTTTTTCACTGAAATATTATTTCGAATATGTTTGCAAATATAATCTTGTTTTAGCACATGATGCATAATTTGCATCACCGGTACAATACTAATATAAAAATAGCTGCACAACCAAAAGGTTAAGTAGTATACGAGGACAACGAGAGGAGAAGGACGAGAAACGCTTAAAATCATGAAAAAAAATCTATGAGGCCTACTTTTAAATTGCAATATTTTGGAAATTAAAAAAGCTAGAATGCTGAAATTTGGAATAAATGTTTTATAGAATGTCTACAATAGTCAATTATCATTTATTACGT
>JAYRBW010028315.1:0-12293 GCA_036023295.1 Invenusta paracnida
GTTTATGCAGAAGGGGGAGAGATGGGAAAGTCTTGGTGCATTGGCCGCAGGTAAAAGTTGAGACAGGATGAGTAGAGGGCTGGGTAGGAGTTGATAAATCCAGTGGAAGAAGCTGGGTAGGCTGTTCTTCAAACAAATCATTTAGGAAATGTTCAATTTCAGCATAGTCCTCCGCGTGTATTGTATCATGGTGAAGAGAGAGCGTACGACCGTTCACTAGCGTTAACAAAATCAAATGAGAGAAAACAGTCGCGCGCGTCTCTTATATACTGCATGTATTCCTTTTATACTATTCCTGTTCTGTCATTGGCTGACTGTACTCGATTCTGATTGTTCGAGATGGGGGGGGGTGAAGTAGAGGTACCCCATCCCTACTACTGTCATAACTTACTGATTATTATTTTCTTCTACATATATGTACATATAACAATTACTTATTTAAAAAAAGTTGATCTGGTATACTAAGTTATAAGTTTAATAATAAAGTGTTATAGCACTCCAATTGGTGAACAATGTCGGTAATATTTAAAATGAGGACTTCATTAGGAAAAGTACAAGATATTTTAATGAAATAATAGTTAGAAGTTATAATTAGGAAAAGTCATAAAAGGCTGACTTTTATATATAAAAAAGACTGGGGGTGTTCCCATGCAATATTTAGGATTAGTTCGTAGTTTTAAAACGTAGTGCTATAAACTTCAGTTTTGATTGCAGTTCTGTTTACTGTATGTATGTATATTGTATTGACATCTTAGTTAATGTGATGTCTGGTTATGTAATCGTGTACCTTGTGACTCTATTAATATTTAGCCAGCCACATTTAAATATATATGTTGTAGAATATTTCTTGTTCCTCTCATTATTTGTATCATGTGTTATTCACGTTGAATAAAGCCTATCTTTAGGTCAATTGATCTTCTCATTCATCACACTGCATAGTCTTCTATTGTCTAATTCGATCAGAACATTCCCTTCCACTCTCAATAATTAATCAAATGGAAACCAGGTTGTTTGTTGAATTATTTTCTAATTATTCCATCTCTAACATTAACCTATTTTGAACATACATACTTTATTTTATTATTTTATTTATACTATGACGATATCTGCCTTTCTGCTCAATAGCTATACCTACTAATTTTTTTTGTATAGTATATATATTTTTAGTTTACTACCTTTATATTTTCCTTCGCTGTCATATATAAGCTTAATACGCAATATTTTTTAACCGCATGTCAGCTAATCGTACTCGTTTATGCGTAGTAGTTTATCTATTCTCAACTCAATATGTACTGTACATAACAGGGCCACGTAATAAGGACGCTACGTTGGCACGATCCCTTCGTTATGGGACGCTCGGTGGGATTATCGGAGGTGCCGTTGGGCCTATTATGTCACTTGCGCGGTTCTCTTCAATGGACTCCGATGGGGCGGTGGATCGGTGCTATATGCTCCGTTGCAACCGTAATCAGGTCCGTGTAGACCGGTTGACCTATGTCAGTGCACTGACAGGTCTGGCCACTTCTGCTAAACTGGAGGCTGATGGCAAGGCGTGCTTTACCAAGAAAGAGAGTGTACTTTCAGCTGGCATGGCTGGTATGTTGACAGCCTTTATTTACAATTTGGGGCACGGTGATCGGCACTCCTAAGCGCATCTAGATGGACTATGATGTCTTTACTTGAAGTCCACGTCAAGTACACGAACATGTAGTATCATATTATGCTTCTAATTTAGGCATAATTTATATATTTCTCGGGAAGATTTTATTTTACAAAAATTTTATTTCGTTTGCCTATATGTAGACATTGTTTTTCAATCAACTACATAGATTTATATTTTGCTTTTATGTATTTTCGATTTTGAAGTACAATTATCTTTAAACCGTATTATTTTTCATTTGGATTTGAATAGAAGTACATATGTCTGTAGATGTTAGGCACTGTTATTATATCCTATCTTACGATTTATTAATTTCTTTCTCTCTAGTGATACTTCAACACCTTTCTTGTGACCCCGTGTTATAGAAAATAATTGCTATAGTAAATGTGACAAATTATTACTGTATCATTCTATAATATGTTTCGTAAATCACAAAGTTTGATTTTATAAGTAGTTTCTAGTATGCTTCAATTTTAGTTTCTTACTTAAAGTGTATAACAAAGTGACCTTACATTGTAGCATTTGATATGCAGTGTGCTGATATACGGTTCACTATCTACATTAACTATTAAGGCTGTGTATGTTAACGCCGAGTATTTCTTTGTTGAACAATAAAGTATGCATCTATCAATTCGTTACCCCTACATTTTATATAACCGACTTATATTATATTACACTTGATACTAATTATGCTCATTAAAAATATTATATTATTATATATTTCTTATATTTATTCTGAAATTACGTTTACTTTTTATTTACATCATATTATTCTATATAGGTACATATATCATTAAATTTTCTCTTCTGTTGTGATGTAGTTAATTTTTTGTACGCTTCATTCAAGAATTTACTCTTCAATCAAATTCAATCTTGGAATACCTTATCCTTTCATCTGTGACCGCCTTTTAAAATAATTGTTAACAATTCCATGATTTCTGTTGTTATAAATAAATATTTTGTCTGTTATACTTTTGTGTGTGGTATGCGTGTTTTATTGTAATGTTATTTTTATCGTCATTAGAAAGGTATACTAACTCGTTGCATTTCAAAACATATTAATATAAGCCAAAAATAGCTCAACCCATAAATATAAAAGAAAAGAAATATCCGTTAAATGTGTTAGCTCTTTAAGTTAATAATATTGGACTTGATCTATATATAACTACTAAAAAAAACTTATACTAAAAGCATTTTGTCTACAGTGGGGTATTTATAATTGTATAACTTTATTCAATTTAATGTGTTTTCAGTTGGTTTTATGTAATTTTTGATATTTCTATTAATTATGCCATAAACGTATTACAATGGCAGGATTATCTTAATAATAAAATACGTAGTTATTTCAAGTCCAATAATATTATCTGAAGAGCTAATTCATATTTAACGGATATTTCCTTTATGGGTTAAGCTAACACACTTGCCATTTTTGGCTTATATTAATATCACAATTTTTTGCTGAATATAAATTATTAATAGACTATTTAATGTAGCATTTGATTGTATGTATATAATTGTAAAGGTATATTTCATTTTTATTTAGTTTTTCACGGCGATTCTAACAATTTAAATTTTGTTCTTGCAAAACACACCTATGGGTAGCTGTCTATTTTACGCTAAAAATGAGCTATTTATAACGTATTAGATAGGAAACAGTGGTTGCTATGCAAAATCTAGGTTCCTAGCAATAGTTGGTAGGTAAAAATATCATTTTTCTCATCTCTGGGACAATTCCGCTATATGTTCAAAATATCATAAAAATCACTTAAAGGTTAGTGGGTGTTATTGGGTCTAAACAGTGGTTGCTATGCAAAATCTAGGCCATATTTTAAGTTTGAACGCACTTGGTTTTAGTTGGTTTTAGTGACTTTGACGATAGCATCACGTACTGATATTCTGGAAATTCTCTCTATTTAAGATAGGAAAATTGGTCAAACTAGCAGGGGTCCACGAAAGTTTAGTAGCTACTTTTAGCCGGAGCTATATTAAAGTCTGATTCACAAAACATTGTAGTAGCCACTGAATTTTACTGGCATATAAAATTTATATGTTTTATACATCTCAGTAGCTGTCAACTATTAAAAATTAGCCGCTACTAAAATATGTGTAATTTTACTAATTCATGTGTGATTATGAAAAGTTATATTTTCTGTATAGTATTGGCAATATTAACTACTAAAAATGCAGTTTAAAAGACGTATTTAACTATTAGCTAAATTGGGGTTGTATCGGCTATTCTGAAACTATTTCTTTCTGCGCAAATATGAGCAGTGACGAGGAACAATTGTGCTACCCCGAGAATATAAACAAATAATTAATTTCGATTTGTCGGAAAGATATTTTTACGAAAGTTTTCGACTAAATTCCGCAATGATTGATTTTCTGGAAGACCGCTTAGCCTGGGGAGTTAATAAAACAACCACACTTCCAGATGCGCGCGCTCCTTTTATACTCTTCCTGATCAGCCATTAGGGTCGCCCGTACTTGTTCGTGATTGGTCTATGAGTGGGTGTCTTTGTTCTCGCGCTCCACCTGCCCTGCTTATGTATTTCTATAGTCTGCCTTATGTAAGCAAGGTCTCCTTTGGTGTTGTAGGTTGAATTTTCTATGCATTCAATTGTACTGTATTTTAAAATAAGAAAAAAGCCTGTCTACTCGACTAGAATGTTTAACCTAGAAAATTTGTAGTTAATTACACCAAATATATTACAGCAAGCGCTTTTTTCATTTTATTTATATCTAATGCTGCACAGAGCTAACCACCGATTTATACTGTATGTTATTTTGTTTCTTATTCATTTAATAAACATTTATTATTATTATAATAGTGTTTCACGTGTACCTAACATTTCATTCAATATTTTAACTGTGAAAATTACTGTTAATAATTTCTTTTTTTACTTAGTTCTAATTAATTTTTATATTGTGTATCCATATTTTAGTCCTCTTAATAACAATATAAAGATTTAAGGGTTAACAAATATTTCATTTTCCCTCTCATAATTTAGTTTTTATTAACATTCAAACAGGGTCTTCATAATGTATTAATAAGTAGTTAACATTTCACAATTATCCTAAGTATTAAAATTTGTTATCTACAGACTGCTACTTCTGTTAAACCTTCTAACACATATATTATTAATGTCATGTTTTTCTATTACAGCTTTATTCAATTTTTATATATATTTTTAGGATAATCATTATTGATTAATTTAATGCTAATGTTTATCATGCCATTGTGTTTGTAATATGTTCATCAATTATAAAAAACGTTTGTGTTGTGCTTATTTTTAATACTAGATAGAATTATATTATGTTCTAAATATGTTTATAATGAATATATATTTATTAACATAAATGTAACAGAATACTTTTTCCAATATTAAATACAAATTAATGATTAAATATTTCTACTATTACCAAACTTAGTAACAATGCAATAATAAGATTTTACAATGGGAGCGTCCATTTTATTTTTCTCCCATTAGTAGAACATTTTCGTCAGTCGCATCCGGACATTATGCTTAATGCTTAGAAACGAGCTCCTCAAAAGCAAAATATTAAAAGAATATTGATGGTATAAAGTATAACTATTAAAGATATTCATATTTTTTCTTTTTATTATTGTTATGGTAAACATTATATTATTTTTTCTATGGTATAAAAATAATTTTAGAAAACAATTACTTTTGTATTCATCTGCCATTGCCGACAATTTTTTCATAATTTTTGGAATTTTAATGTTTAGATGTATGCTTATGTTCAATATTCATTGATTTATACGTTTATGCATTTAAAACAGGAAGTATTGTAACTATTAAATCTTGGCGCCACGTTTATATCAACTTCTTCAATGGCTGTATTATGTATCATCAATATCATTTCAATGTTTTGCTTTTGAGAAGCTATGGTTTCCTGACTCTCATTTTTGCCACGGTTTTGTTTTTATTTAGATATCAATTCATTTTTTGTAAAATATTTATGTATTAATATCATGTCATACATCTAACAAAAATAATAATTTCTTTATTTGCAAAATCCTGTAACAATATAAAAAATATGATTGCATTAAGATTGGTGAAAAGTATCAATGAGCCATTCCCGTAGCATTATTGACATAACATATTTTTATGTTCGAGACGAAACATATGACGCCATCGTTAATATGATTAATTTCCAATGGAATTATATTTTTGTCTAAATTGAACGAGTTATAAGCAATTTTGATTTTAGTTGAAACGCTGGAATATATGGAAATTAACATATTTATAAAAATATCTTTCTGTATCAAAATTATCCGCTTTGCTTGAAATAGTTACATTTGGATTTAATCTCACATGATTTTATGTCTAACGTGTTGTTTTATTTTCACGTAAATAAATTTGCGCTTTTATTTATTAACATATTGTTAGGTAAGACCATAGATATATAATCAATATAGATATATAAAGGAACTCGCTTCTTGGCTTTCCTTTTGCGACGCTGTCATTTTTATTTTGATACAATTATGAGATTTACAAGCATGTTATGTATAACTTTGCCTATGTTTGGTACCTCAATGCCATTCACACTGGATGACCTCGACCTTCAGAAGAAGTCTATTATTGACAACATCTAAATATAGGATAACATTATGAATACGATTTTTATAACCAACATATCTCAGCACATTAATGCATGTATTCTTAGCCAGTCTAATAGAAAGTCACATTCAAATTGGATAAATATTGCATTATACAAACTCAATTAAACAAGTTTTAACAACATAAAACTAACATTATATCTATACACAATTCAAAGGGAGGCAACAAGAAATAAATATATATTCTAATCGTACAATAAATATGAAAAAATATCCTAACATTTTAAGTACAAATAAATCATATTTTAAGAGTGTCAATAATATTTATATATTATCACAATACTGTGTGCAAGAATTTCTACTACACACAAAAAGCATATGTAATAATATATTGTTTGCAATATATATAATTTAAATCATGCTATGATTTTCAATCAAAAAAGCGAAACACTTTGAAACACAGATACAACATAGTTAATATGCATGATTTAAGAGTATATATACGTCTATTGGTATTGCGTTTAGAGATGGGGCGAAGATGTATTTAAAAAAACTTGGGATGCCAGTTAAACTCGCTATTGTTTTTCATGACAATAGAAAAGTTACTAAAGCATATTATTACCTTATTAATATAAACAATTATTACTTTTCATATTATGGGGTGTATCATCTTAATAACTTTCACGTATAATTATAAATTTCGAGTATATACCCTAAATGACCCGTTTGATACATCTATATGCATATAATGAAGTTGCTTACTTCTGTCAAATTGAATGGAGAGCAAAGTATTTGCAGAAATTTAGCTCCCTTTATTATGCAGTTCCTTTTCCCTGTTAACACAACAATTATTATACAAACGTATTGTAGCGAAATATAATTATCGAATACTATTTTATAAATTCAATCGTGTTGTCTTATTTAAACGTAAGTAGTAATTAATTTAGTAGAAAACAGAGAATATAATATGGATTATATATGTGCGAGCAGAAAAAATGATTAGATAGTCAGTCTCATAGATACGAAGTCAATTGGGGATAAAAATTAACTCCCGCTTTCCAACTGACGTGATTAATGATGATTAATTTTTATTGTATTACACACATCAATAGATTAGATCCTCTTCGCCCGTAGGATCCCGCTGGGAGTCTCTTTTGGCCCTCAGTTGACCCTGAAGTAGAATGTGCTCTAACACCCCGGTTCGAATGTCCATTTGGACCATCTCCTGTTTTAATCGTTGGATGGCCTGCTTGATCTTGACAACGGGTGAGCCGTCCGTCATGCTGGAGCCCCGCTCATCCATATCAGTCTTCACACGCTCAAGTTCCTCAGTTATCTCGGCCAAAGTTCGAGTGCGCGTTGTGATTCCGCCGCTAGCCTGTCGATACTTTTCCTTCGTTTCGGCCAGTTGGTCCTTCATATGAAATAATCCGAGAGATTTTAAAGTTTGCTCTCAATAATAAATTTAAATAGTTATTAAAAAACTTCATAAACAATGTATATAAAAGAATAAATGAAAAATATAATTAATTAAAATGTGATTAAAAAGGAGAGTAAAAACAAATATTCATAAGCATAACAAGACATTCATATTTGAAGAAAATAGAAAGTTATATACATTTACAGAAGTTCACATTACTCCATTCGATTTGATAGTTATGGTAATAATGGAAGAGAGTAGAAAAAGCGAAAAAGTATGGATTTTGAAGATCCAAATGTATTATTCAGACCATACAGAACAAAGGTATTTCCCGATAAGAGCGAAACACAGATCGAGGTGACGGAAGAATTGAAAAAGGTGAAATTTAGGTGAATTGTTGTAGTAAGATAACAGAGATCGTTCGTATTTGCGAAAAAGCAGTATTGAGAAGGATACGAGACGACTAGAAAGATAGAAAAAAGAAATCGGTACTGGTGGGTGTTAATTGCGCCCCAGCTCCCCAACATTTAATTAATCGTCGAGTATATTTGTGTCGACGATTATACCTATGTATGTTGCTGCTGATTTAAATTTGGTTGTATAATCGGGGTCAAAAGTTAGTCTCAAAGTAGATATCAAGAGTCACCTAACAGAACTGTATTAGAAAAAAGAAGCCATCCTGCGTTCAGATTATACCTAGTCTGTGGTGAACTTGTTTCCAAGACTCTGTTGATAGTATGCTCTTTTTTACAATCAACGTAAACCATTTCAAATTCTTTAGGTCATAAAATAGGTCCAATTAACGTATCTCGCTACACTAGGGAACCCTCTGATTCGGTTCCGACTCGCAGCATCTCTGCTTTCGGCTTCAGTATCGAGGTATTTTACAATTAGTGGCAGCAGATGATTTAGAATATTTATTCAGATAATTTGGCAGCAGATTATTTACAATTGAACAGAAAGGTTGGGTATCATCTATCCCGGGCAAGACCAATAAATCAACAGAATCCATCTGACCCATAAAATTGTAATACAATAAAAATTTGTTTGTGGGCCGGAATTGATATATTTCGCTGACTTGTTGGATCTAAATATGGTACGATATGCAATACAATATCTTTAACTGAAAGTGTCCAATAAAGTTGTTAAAATTAATTCGTTCTTTTAAATGTCGTTGCTTTCTTTTATAAGCATATACTTTTTCTTCAGACTTTGATTCTAAAATATTTAAACTTTTGGTCAAATAATGACTTTATCCAATATATAATATGATATATCTCAGTCTAACTTATTCTATCTTTAACTTTATGTTCGTTTGAAAAACTATACACTTTTTAAAAATAGTAAATGGTTACTCAGAAATTATAATTTACCTTAACAGTAAAGTTTTTCATAACTCAAATTTTTAGAAGCCTAACGTATATAATAGATCACAAGGCATAATCATAACGAATAAAAATACTTTTATACCAAAGGCCTTTAGTGTAAAAGTATAAAAGTAACGGTCTAAAAAGGCTAAACCGTTTTTTTTGTGAAAAAATACTCATTAATAAAAATGGGTTTTAAAATGTTTTTTACATGACCCGACGAATTGTACAAAATTTTGAGAAAAATTTTACAAAACTTTTTAATTACATCAAAGGAGGAATGTTTAGGTTATATATAAATTGAATTTGTTTTAAAATATAATCAATGAATCTACAGCTTCCTCTAAACACACACATACAGCGACACACCTGTGTTGACCGGTAATCGGCAAGCAGACCCTCCAACTGATTGTTCAGATACTTCTCCCGACTGCTGATTTTTTCCAACGCTCGAGCTAGTTCGTCATGGAGTCGGTCTAGGTGGGACTTGGCGTCCACCTGGCAGCGGTCTATCTCATTCCGGTGTTGACGCATCTGGTCGAGATGGGAGCGCCAGTCCTTGGCTTCTGAGCGAATGGTGACTTTGAGTTGGGGTAGCACCCGTTCTACCTCAAGAAGCCAGGCAGAAGAGTCCGTTTTTGATTCCAGGACGAGTTCCGGTCGTGTGGAAGAAATGGTACCGTGATCAACACCGGCCTGTTGACGTTTTCGAAGACCTGATTATATGAAATAATACTATTAATTATAATTTTTTTAATATATGTAATTTAGAAAAGTATAAGTAATTAGAAACAAGATTTGCAAGGTTTAACATTTACATAACATGAATTGTAAGAATGATTATAACCTTAAGAATTCAATCTATAAGGATTAATTAAAAATATTGACTATTTAACCAGATATGTTGAACACAACCAATCCACAAATGGTCAAATAGAAATTAATACAAATAAAAAATTTGTTTGTAGAAACTAAATAATACATGACATATGGGAATTGTTTCGAAAATGAATTTTTTGTATACTTAAAAACTGTAAATTAGAAAAAAACCGTTACGAAAACCATACAAAAAAATGACGTCGTATTAAAGTCTAAACGGAACCGCTTATAAAACCAAAAATTGTTTTTCTTTATAATCAGTTGTTACAAAGTAACAATTAAATGAAAAGAGGATGACATTGATGAACTAAATTTAAAGTTACGCACAAAAAATAACTTAAAATATTTCCAAATTATTAACACATATTAATAATACTATCAATTTAGCAAGTCACATATTTCAGACAATATTTTTGTAGAAATTGCATAAAACATATAAATAATATGGGAAAAACTTTATTCGAACCTTAAAAGGGGAATGTACATTTGAAATATATGTACATCTCTGTTTATTTCTTTTTATATTGAAAGAATCGCTTCTGTCCCACTTTTATCCAAGTGTGCTGACAACATGCAAAAATACACATCAAGACCACATTATATAATTTACTGTAAGATTTAATTACTATTAGAACATGACTACAAATATGACGGCAATATGAATTAATTACCGTTATCTATCATTGTGGTAGGGAATCATCGTTATGTATGTATGTTATCTATCACTGTGGTCCATAATTGCTACTAGCTTCTTAGTTGCCTCAGAACCCTTATTTACTGATATAACACCAGAATCAGTTCTCAAATGTTCGACAATGGGGAAGTGCACATATTATGTTATAAGAAAAAACAATTTGAACAATTTTGAACTGAAGCATAAGAACTTTTTCGTGATTCAATAGATTGATCTAACTTTAAGGAATTGCGAATTTTTTTGAACAAACAGTTAAATAAAAATATTCTGACAATATTTCAATATTTCCAATCACATTACATTATTATTCCAAGAAAATGAAAGATTTTCATTAAAACTGTTAATTTCTACTTTGGTTTAGAGCTTGATGAAATAGAATGTACTACTCACATCTTTTTGTGCTGGTGCCAATTTATTTTGCATGTTGTTGTAGTCTAGTATATTAATTAGCAGTACATTTTTTTTCTCTTAACATTTTGATTATTCTTAAGATGAATTTATTCTATTCTGAAAATATCTCCAAGTAAATTAAAGCCCGAATAACTGTAACAAATTTCAAATAATTCTTTGTTTCAGTAATAAACAATAATATTCATATAAAACACAACTGGAAAAAAAAGAAATATAACCAATACCCCTTTTAATACTGAATTTTCATAAATTTTAATTGAAAATTATAGGATAATATACATAATGTGAAAATTAAAATATATTTAATATTTAATATATAGCGACATATAGTACATCGATATATATATATATTAAACTCACGTATAGATATTTGATTTCAAGTATCCTAGGTCAATGTGACATTTAATTTATTTTCATTAACATAATCTAAATATTTAAATAAATTGAGATAACTTGTTGTGAATTTTTGTTAAAGGCTGCAGCGAACTGCAAGACGATTAAAATATACATATATATCCAGCTCACCCTCGAGATCCATGACTCCCTCCTCATCTTCCATACACTCATCATCATCGTCCTCATCTTCATTCGTCGCTGCGAAGCCGCCACTTTTGCCCAATTCAAGTTCACCTGTTTCCCCGCCCAGATCGTCTTCCTCCATGATCTGATCATTGTCGGCTCGCTCCTCTGGATACTCCGGGACGGCCCACTTGAAGCCCTGCGCTTTCAGAGCAGCGTCGGCAAGGGCATCAATCACCCGAACACACTCACTTCCCGCACCTGGCTTCAATCGTGATAGAGGAAACTCTGTTGTCTGCCCCACTCTACGAACCTGTGTCGTTTCGGGTGGAAAGTGAATACATTTGTGTAATAGATTATTTAAAACTGACGATCTGATTATTACAAATATCGTTAATCAGATATTTGAAATCGTACAGATGTAAAAAATCATGACACTTACTATATTCTTAACAATCGGCAGAGAAAATAATGTAAATTTTTTTTTAAAAACGTTGTGTATTAGAAGCCGTGCATAAAGTACATAAAGACGCCTATCGAGCACCTACATTTTCAAGAAAATATATATATTTTAATCACTATCTATGAGTGTCTCTTCCCTATAGACTACAATCTAGAATATGGTTATATTATAAAATAAACTTGAAATATGCTATTTTAGCAATTGTCATGGAGTGAATAAATAAAAAAAATGAAAATTAAGAACAGCATTACAATATTAAGAGGGGGTGTCCTCTGCGGCACAAGGTGAGTTGAATATA
>JAYRBW010028326.1:0-12292 GCA_036023295.1 Invenusta paracnida
AAGATGCCCCATTTATGAGATATAAGCAAAAATATTGATATTTGGCGGCCATTTTGGATTTGGGCCATAGAAAAAAAGACACCGATGATCTTTTTTTAATTAATTGGAATGAGTTCTCTATGGGGTCAGTAAAGATAATATGCAAAAACATTTGATGGACAATTTTTTTGAACTAAATTTTTTTAAACTACATAAAGATCTATTTATAGTTAATTTCGCTAAAAAATATGGTTTTTGAACATATTCTACATATATTTTAAATACAAGGATACTATCAAGTTTATAGAAGTTTATCACTTATAAATAATTACGTATATATTCAATACTTATTGAACTGCAAGTTTGTACCTAACTTTGATTGTATGCGGCTGCTTTCAGATGGTTATGGGTGATCTTTGCAGCCTCAGTCAACCACCGATATGGAGATGTATTTATGCTATCTCAAAGTGCCTTGCTAGACACAGACCAGACTTTATAAGCTTTCCCACTGGTGCCCAGGTGGCTGAAATTAATCGCGGATTTTTTGAAGTCGTAAATATTCCGGGGTTAATAGGTGCCATCGACTGTACGCACATACCAATCTCCAACCCCGGCGGAGAGGATACAGGGCATCAATCGAAAACGCTACTATTCGATGAATGTTCAGGTGATTTGTGTAATCATCAATATGGAATACGCAGCATTGTTGCACGTTGGCCTAGGAGTTTTCACGATTCTCGTATCTTCCACGAGTCCCTCATCAAGATAAGGTTGGAAAATCGAGAGGTTCACGGAATGCTACTGGGTGACAACGGCTATCCTTGTTCTGCATACCTTCTGACCCCTGTTCTTTGCCTTAATGTACAACCAGAGTGCCCTAATAACAGGGTGTAACTCAGGGAATACTTTAACTGAACATTATTATATTATTACAGGGTATTATAGTAGTCCCTGGTGTAACTTTTTTTCGAAGGGGCCCCCCACCCATCTTTTGGCTTTCTTTTTTCTGAAGACAAAATTCTTCTTTAGCCTTCAATTTTAGGTGCTGCTACTGTTCTTTATTTTTTATAGCTTTTTTACCCTCGTGATGGTCTATATTTTGATGTAAATATGGAGTCAACCGTCGTCCACTCCTGCTCCTTTTTGCGCGTCGTCTCATTGTCCGTCTTTTTGTCTTCTAGGACATCTATATACTGGCTAATTACTTCAATTTAAAAAGTTTTTCTCTCTTTAGCAATTGTTCATTTGACCTTTTTGTGCCATTTTATCAATCAATATAATGAAATTAATTGTATTGTTATTAATGTTATTAAACAGTAATAATATTATTGGTAATACAATTGGTAATATTATATCAACAAATTGTACGCACTGTAAAAGAAACAACTACATATTTTCAGCTGTTCTGATGTAGGCTAATTATGAGTCATAAAACGTATTAGTCAACGCTAGTTAGTAATCGTTTCATGAATACGAGCTAAACTAATTAGTAGCGCATCTAACTAAATCTCAAACTAAATTAGTCAGCGTTGAAGAATACCGAGGGTCCAAGGCCCGTATTTACGAGCGCATACTAAACTTACTCTAAAGGTCTATGCACACTGAACGCAGCGCGGCGCAACGCGTCGAAAATGCCATCTACACAGAACGCGTCACAGCGCAGCAAAAATCGATACAATACACAGAATCTACATATCAACAAAAAATAACGAGGACAGTATACTAAGATAGTGAGCCATGGTTAATTTTGATTTTTGACGCGCGTAAAGTTTGGATTTTTCATCATTAATTTTCGACGCGTAGCGCTGCTTTCGGTGTGCATTGCCCATAAGGTTTAATGCTTTTTAACATTTTTACGCGCTGCGTTCAGTATGCATAGGCCTTAACTAGTACTAACTAAATATATGACGTAAATATTTAAACATATAGAATCCGAAACCCTCACTAACAAAATGGTATTCTGAAAGCGATTTTAATTTAGTCAGTGTTTAGTCATGGTATGTAGGTCAGTAATGAGTCACATGCTAACTAAATTAGTATTGAGGTGGTATTCTTGAAGCAAATCTAAGTGTCAACTAAATTTGTAGCGCTATTAAATACACCTAAAAATTAGTAGTTACAGTACCCGCCTCTAACTTTTATAAATATGAAGGCAATTAACGTTATTTGCTAATTACTGATATTTGCAAAGAAATGTTTACTAAAATCGATTATTTTAAATTATGCTATAGATATAAAATTTCAATTGCTTTTTGGTAAATTGAAATATATCAATTTTTATTAGTATTAATTTATCTTCAGTACTCACTAGAACTGCCATAGACATTTTAAAACTATAGAAAAATAAAAACGGTATGACATATTTCTTAAATATCAGGTAACAAAATACACCATTTATTTACGAAATTACCCATATTACATACGAATAGGTACATATAGACATTTAATAACCAGAATTAAAACATTAAATTTCATAAAAATTACTCAATAAAAATAGGATAAAATTAATTTTATCAATGGCTGAAATATAGATTAATTAAACTATAATTAATTCTATTGGCTGAACTACGTGTTTTAACATTATTTTAAAGCTTTTTCTGTCAGATGTTTTCATATTCATTTTCGCAATAGTTTTGAATTTATTATAAATTTAATTTTAATTTTTGATTTAATTTTTTGATTTATTTAATTTCATAATTGTTATTAAAGTTTCATCGGAAAATATATTCCCTTGAAGAAATAGATATTTTTGAGCTATGAAACGGGCTCAAAGACAAATTTTTTAAATAATGTAAAATTCGTAGTTCAGTCCTTCATAAAATTGATTTTAATAAGTCGTCGCAAATAATTATATGTTTTAATGCTGACTATTTTAAAGTCCATATAATATTGATAAAGATGTTCGATATATACATATAAAATCTAAAGTTTACAAAAATAATAGAGAACAAATTTTGATTGTCCATAGGCATGTAGTAATTTTTACTATTTTATATATATATATTTATATATATACACGTATATTATTAACTTGTAACCAAAATGAATAAGTTCATGCGAGTTTCCTTGATTCTAACAATGTGCCATTGCAAATATGTTTTCTATATTTTGTTCTCTTATGTTTGCGTAATAGATAACAATTTATTTATTTTCAATATATAAATTATATATTTTATATATTATAAAAAAATAAAAATATTAACACACATGGGAATTATATAACTTCACTAAGTCGAAAGGACGAATGTTACAAATTAATTTTAATCCTTGGTTCCCAATTGGTGAATATCATAAGATTGTGTAAAATATAAAATATAACATGTTTAAATGTATTATATATTTAACATTAAAGCATCAGCTATTGATTGTTATACGAATAAGCAATTGGACTTATTTTGAATGCTTCTTGCAAACAAATGGCATGAGATTATCACAAGGTATATCGTTATCCCAGTAGCCCTGTGAGTACACACATTCCACTGTCTTGCTGCTCGGGTCGAAATTCTTCCAGTTATCATAGAGCATTGGACGCAAATCAGACCATTCCCAGCACCCCTTGTTATTCTTTTCACTCAAACAGGGCTTCGCCTTCACCAATCCGATCCAAAAAGGTCTGTCACAACCCATGAATGCCTGGAAATAGAGAAAGATAAAAACTTTTGTAACTAAAAAATAAAATGAAAAACTAAAATACATTAGAATAATATTATTTCTCGTTGTGTTATCGAATTTATTGTATACAGAATATATACAATATTCTAGAGCTAAAATTTCCGAAATGACGAAGACACTATTTCTGTTTACGAAATCTGTAGCTTGTGAGTATAGAATAGTTGTTAATGGTTATATTAAAGTTAATAACCTCCAAATTATACTCGAAATCTGTAGCTTGTGAGATTAGAATAGTTGTTAATGGTTATAATAAAGTTAATAACTTCCAAATTATACTCGAAATCTGTAGCTTGTGAGATTGGAATAGTTGTTAATGGTTATAATAAAGTTAATAACCTCCAAATTATACTTGAAATCTGTAGCTTGTGAGATTGGAATTAAGTTGTTAATAATTATAAAGTTAATAATCTCCAGACTAAATTAGATGGCATTGAATGTGTGACAAATGTTACATTATATAAAAATCAATAGCTTATTATGAATTTTAATAACTGAATATAATTTTATTCCAAATATTTTGTTTTTAGTCAGATTTAATCAACTTTTAACATTTCAAATAACAACATATTTTACACATTTGCCTAATAGTTAAGGACATTTAAAGTTTAGTTTTCAGTTCATTTCGTTGGATTCATCATAAGAAACAAGTGAATTATTAATTTTGAAAACTAGTTTAAAGTGTTAATAATTTTATATATTTCCAATATATATATATGTATATCGTTATAAACACGATATTGGAGAATTAGGTCAACAACTAATTTACAATGTAAAAATTGTGTCATAATTGTAATTATTGTTATATATATATATTAAACTGAATAAACTCTAATATAATATGTAATTTAAGAAAAATTAAGTTTCATATTATAGTTCAAGACTTTCATACTTGCATGCCATGAAATATCTTACGAAAATTCTACACTTGCAATATTTTTTATTATAAATATCGGAAGAAATTGACACCACTTGGATGATTCCTTAAAATGAGCAAATATCAAATAAAACAAGTGATTACAAATAGTTAAATAACCGTATCCGTATATATTCAAAGTTAAATTTGTAGGAATATATTAATATACTTATGTATATTTGCATTAGAATATAATGTGACAAAAAATTGGAAAATTGTAGTAATGATATTTGTATTTCTAACGAATGAATGATAAAATTCTGCAATAAAAATTATTCAATATAATCCCATTTTTTAACATAGCTTATTAAATTGAATTGTTTTTATGTTAAAACAATAATTCTATAATGGACTAATAATTATAAGATTTAAAATACTAATATAAGTGCGGTGGTAGTGTGCAAACTATGTTTAGGTTTATGTTTACGTTCAAAATATAAGTTATAGATTTATGGAAACAATAATTAGCAGTCAAACATTGACCCACCTGCAAGAAAGCCTGCTCGAAGCGGTTATCAATGGTGGCTACATGACCGCCCATCTCTTCACAAGTAAGTTGAGCATGGAAGTAGTTGGCAGTGTGATTGGAGAACCAGAAGCACTCGGCATTCCGTTCTACCCATCCAGCGGGGCAAATGACCTCAGGCCGCGGAAGCAATTTCCCATCACGTTTGTTCTCTGGTCGCTCGCACACCCAGGGCATACTCACGTGAGAGCAGAAGTTGTTGGTCCAGTTGCCTTCTGCAGTGGCATAGCCACAGTAGTAGCCGGCCGTGTTCACTGGCTTAAATTGGGTGTAGTTATGTGTGTGTCCGTCCCACCACACCCATGAGTCCAGGTCCATGAAGGTGTTGCCTTCAAACTCTACATTCACCAAACCAATCCAATGGGCATTATCGCAGCTAGTGAACCCGCGCACAGCTTTGGTCTCCTCCTCTGTATCCAGAGAGACAATATGTCCACCCTTCTTGCGACAGTCTAGCTCGGCTTTGAACCAGTTCTCCTTAGAGTCAGTGCCTGACCAAAGGTAGCACCGCTTACCATGATGAAACCAATCTTCTGGACAGGGGTTGTGCTCAGGGTTCACGGTTGGTACTACCTTTCCTGAACCGACTGTGGCCACCACAAGACAAAGGATGCTCAAAGAGAAATGCATACTAGAATTTGTAGACGTGCTTGCTCTCTGGCGAACGTATTTTAATTTGAAATATATCAAATCCAACTCTAAAGTTTATACCTGCAGTACATTACAATGGATAGGTGATTTCGTAAGAAAAAGGTTTTTATCAGCTCAGTGATAATAGCAGATGTTATTATGCTGTAGATTGTTTTCCAATGATTATTAAAGCACATTATATAATTTATTATTTTATCTTTTGCAGTTCTTAAATCTAATTTATGAAATAGGAGCAGCTGTTGGGTTGTTCTGCAACGAAAATATTTGCAAATTAGGTGTACTAATCGACTAGTATTGCATATGCAATTAAAATAGAAAAGCACTTAAGTCTATTGACCTCCGCAGAAATATTTCTGTAATTTTTTATTAAACGATTTGTTTATTTATATATAACATCTAGTTAACAATTAGTTATTCAATATTTTATGAAAAATAGTTATGGTCTACATAAAGACAATACAGTATTCCAGTAGTAAGATTTATAAAGAATTTGACTAGTTGAATAAAACCTTTATCCTATGAAATACAATTATATTTCGTGCTATTCGCATTTAATATGTTACAGTACATCTCAAAGCAACGGTAAAATATTAGTTTATAATTGAAAGTAGATATAATAAAAAACTTGCTTATTTTAATCATTTATCTATATTTTGTTATAGTAATACCAAAAAATAATTCAATTCCAGTTATATTAGAAAAAATTGTGGTATTTTGGAGTTTGTACACATCGTAATCAGTGGTTTTTATGTATAATTGTATATGATATATACAATTAAATATATAGGTAACATGTATATAATAATGTACAATAAATAATCTTTTATTAATTATTTTTCTCATATTATTTTGTCTACTCCTTTAAAATTAATTAAATTATATTATATTATTTCATTTTATTGCTGAATTATGTTGAGCACATTATATTGTACAAAACAGCAGATGTGAGACTTTGCAGATACTAATTAGAAACAATTTTCTCGATAGCATAAAATAAATGTTTTCAGTCATTTTATAGAAAAAATCTGACACATAGAAAACAAATTATACACTTATGGAAATTAACAAATCTTTAAGGAAAGTTAAACATTTATTACAAATTAATAATTACCTTAAATATATTGGATTAAAATTAACATATAACATAAATAAAAGTAACACCGTTAGTAGCAACTGGAACATAACTTTATTATTTCATACATATTATTTCAATATATTTCACATTTAAGTATAAATTTAAGTATACCAACTTTACAAATTCTATTACACCACCCCATATCATCATATTAATAATAACATATCTTTTCTTTCAAGATTCAACATGACAGGTGTCAAAACGGGTGTTGCAACACAATTATTGACTGAGGAACCCCGTGCATTTCTAACTCATTTTTATGGGCACGCTTTAAATTTGGCTGTCGGAGATACACTTAAAGTCAGTAGATTAATACGGGATGTTTTGGACACATGCTTTGAGATCTCAAAATTGATTAGAAAAATCCCCTCAACGCGAGAATTATATGAGAAATATAGTAAATACTAAATCAAATTCAGAAAATTCAAATTCAATTCGAGACTTTTGCCCTACCAGATGGACGGTCAGAGGTGATGCGCTTAGTAGTATACTGGAGCATTACACATCTTTGCGTCAGTTATGGGATGACTTCACTGTCAAACAAAACATGGATCCTGAGATGAAAGCGCGTATAATTGGTGTAAGTTTGCAAATGGAGCACTTTGACTTCCTATTTGGATTGGTGTTATCGAAACGATTGCTATTGTTGACGGATAACCTCAGTCGAACTTTGCAATCATCAACTATTTGGGCAGCTGACGGACAAAATGTAGCAAAGCTGACTGTGCTAACTTTACGAAGCATGCGTAATGATGAATCTTTCAATGTCATGAGGGAGCACAGCATTCAAGTAGCTAGTCGTCTAGAAGTTGATAATCCAAAATTACCAAGAAAACGGAAAGATCCCACTCGCTTTGAAATAGGCAATTTGTCTGGAGATCATCCTGTTATACCTCACGATCATTTCCGAAAATTATACTTTGAAATAATTGACAATGGCATTTCATTTCTCACTACCCGATTTGATCAGCCTGGATATCAAAAGTATTGTCAACTGGAACAACTTCTACTTAAGGCAGCCCGTGGCGATGATTATAATTCAGAAATGCAAATATCTCATTTTTATGGCGATGATTTTAATCTAGAAATTTTCGAAACACAGCTTGTCATATTTTCTGCAATATTTAAAGTGAGTGGTTTAGAAAATAATCTATCTACCATAACTAAATACTTGAATGTACAAGCAAACAGGGCGATGTTTTCAGAGCTACTAATGCAGTTTCTGAGAGATATTTTTCAGCAATGCGTCGTGTTAAAACGTATCTCCGTTCCTCAATGGGACAACAACGTTTAAACAACCTAATGGTTTTACATGTACACAAAGACAGAACTGGCAGCTTACCTCTGACTAAAATTTTAATTGAATTTGTGAGTAGAATTGAAAAATTTTGATCTTTGATTTGTTAATATGACTGATTTATTATTATAGATGTGTTCCGCTGAAACTTTAGTGTACTTACATATCTCATTAACATTTCTGTGATTATTTGTTTATTACATATAACTATATAACTATATATATATATAGTTAAAATAGGCTTATAGATTTGTTAAACCCTATGGAAGTTATAAGTTGCCAATCTACCATAACTAACTATATACATTTACATATTTTCATACTCATCTCGAATATTTCTTACCTACTTATTATTTACATGAATTTATATATGTACTTTAACTACATACTAAGTACTATGAACTGATCAATGTTGTTATAGTCATTTTTCAATAATTAATCATCATAAATGTATAATTTTTTAATGAAATATTTATATCATTTTTATAGCAAAATGCATTAAAAAATGTTCATAATTGTATGTAAATATAAGAAAATATATTATGTAAATATAAATGAAATTAATTTTTGAAAATGTCCTACTGATTAAAAACTTAGTGTGTCATTGGCGTATACACACTATTACTAAATATAATTTTTGCGATTTATAACAAATTATTTTTATGCAATGTATAACTAATTATAATGTCATATATAAGATGGTGCCCTTTAAAAAGAATTATATCTACATACTATATTTTATTTGCACGAAATGAAGCAATATTATCATACAAATATTTTGTAATCAATAAAGATGTTTGTAATACTGCATTTAATTTATTTTTGTCCTAGACTATAAGGTACATTAGTAATTACTAACTCTGAAGACAAAAACAGATTGAAAAGCTTTACAAGTAGATCAATTAAATACGGATTCTGTGATGACCAAACGAACCTGGAAAACCTCACTAAAAACCATGATAATAAACTTTTCAATAAAATCGTCAATAACAAACATCATGTGCTTCATAGATACTTACCCAAAACACGTAACCATGATTACTCTCTTCGTAACAATGCCCACAATAGGTTAGTGCCAAAATTAAATGACTACAATAAGAATTGTTTCATTACCAGAATGATGTTCTCTAAATAACTTGCTTATTGTCTGGTACCCCTTTTTAAACTTTTATTCTATTACTCTTACACTATCCTATTATAAACTCTTACACACTCCTATTATCCTATTATTTACATATATAACCTTTACTTATATTCTAATTATGTATTCCTGTAATCACTCACCATTATATTTTATATCTGTATTTTCTATTGCTGGATTAACCTACATTTGCGTTTGACATTTGAAGAATAAAGCTCTTATTTATTTATTTATTATTATTATTATAGATTACGTCAAATGCTATGTTTAATCTAAAAATGCATCTCACGTGGGATTAAAAATAAAAAGTATTGATAATTCGATGAAATATTTTAACTATATAAATATCTTTAAATACAGTCAAAATAAAGTGACCATTAAAAATTATTTTAAATCTTAAACATGACATTTTTACCGTATACTTTAATTATTAATACTCCTTTAGATGTTCCAATGAAATTATTCTACAGTATTTTAATCAAAATAGCAACAATTGAAGATTTCGATGCAGAGCAGTAGATGTCATATTAAAAATATCTTTAAATAAAGCCTATGTGTTCATTTCTGTATTTATGCGAATTACACCACAGTTTTTCGTATATACTGCAGCTTATTTAATAAAAGTGTGAACTTATGAAACTTGTTATCACAAAGATGCTAGATACATTTCTGAAGGGTTTTTATATTCAAAAAATAATAAAATATACCAACGAAATTATCATTTTGCTCGCTGTGTCTATGTAGATATCTACTTTTATACATAAAATATTATGCTATAATCATTTTTAACAGGGAGATAGTGGAAGTGGACTGGTCTGTAAATCAAGACGTAACGTCTGGACAATAGCTGGTGTCGCCTCAGCAACGTCTCAAAATCAACCTGGAGAATATCCGGGTATATTCACCCGTGTGTCCTACTTCCGAAGATGGATCGATAAATACATTTCCTCTCGGTAAATAATTGATTGTATACCGTTCTTGTGACCCTTAGTCACCCTTCTTGTATACCATTCTTGTGACCCTTAATCACCCTTCTTGTATACCATACTTGTGACCCTAAGTTCATTGTGAAGAAGATAATAAGTTATTATGAACGTTGGCTCAATTATTAAGACACGTATAACTTACGTGTCCCAACATTATTTCATTATTACATGTAACTAGCGAACTAACCAATTGAATTGATTGACCGGTTCATTTTGGTGATGCGAATTTTGTTGTTCGCATTATTAAATTATTATTGTTTCATGTTATTTAAAAATATATATTTTACATTATAATTAAAGAATTTTGCCAATGCCAGACGAGTTTCGCTCTAAATAAGTAATTTTGTGACTAAACATCACTTGTGATTATTCTTTTACATTATTTCACTGTAATGCTTTATTTATCAAAATATATCTTTATAAATGATACATGCAGACACATACACATACACATAGGATATTACACTTTTATCTATGTTGTGCTTCAAGATTTCAGGGGTATTGTATAGGAAATTAATAAAAGGAAATTTATTGTATATATATACATATATGTAGGTACCATTCAATTATAATTTGTAAACGTAACAAGAAAGATAATACTTTGTTAAAGCAAGAATTACCTAGTATTAAACAATTAATTGATAGTAGGATTTTGGAAATTAACACAAATGCTACTTGGTCAATGATATAGTAATATTACCAAGACATTTTTATACAGTATTGTTTTCACAAAAGATACCAATATTGATCGAACGCACATTATTAAGGCATTTTCAAAGAAAAATTAATTTATTAATATTTTCATATTTTTACATTTGTTTGTTCCCTTTGTTTAGATAGACTTATACTAATTAAATAGATTAAGAGATACATTTTTTCTCAGAAAATCTTTCTGAGAAATCTGAGAAAATACTGTACCCTTAAATAAAATTAAAGTAAGAAAACATAATGATTAAAAATGAGAATATTATAATAGTATAGTACCATACAATAAATCGCTTGTTAAATATGATATTCAATGGTAAAGTGAATCAAAAAATGTATGTAGCTATATATATATATATATTGAATTTATATATAATCAACATATTAAATGTATCAGAGATGTAGATTAAGAGATGGTACAAGCTCTAGTAATTAATGCTAAAGGCAATTATTATAGGCCTATATTAAACAGCTAATAAATCAAGATATTTAAGTGTTTAAAAAATTTAAAATTTGTATCATCGTAATTGTCAGTTTCTCGGAAATAAATTGTATCTTAATTGAACTTTTAATAATATATTTGTGTACCTTTTGAGAAAGACAAGCAAATATATAAATTTATATACTATCAAATAATTTGATATACGTATATCTCGATAAGAGTAGTTTATCCGGAAGCATAGACTCTATATAAACTAGAAGTAGTATTAGATAGTAGTAGTATCTATGTAGATGTCCATATCTAGAATTAAGTCAATGCTTTTTGAAAAAGGTCAATTTCATTGGAATTTTTTTTTTCTTCACAATATACAGCATCAACACAGTAGAAAAATTGTCATATTTATATCAGTTATTCATAATAAATAATTAATAAAAACATTTAAAATCCGAAATAATAATTTTATTCTCTAAAATCTTATGATCTTACATATATTATATCACATACATTGATTTGTTTATGTTTCTTAAAAGCCATTGCTATATATAATATTAAAGCTGATATCTTTGTGGTCTTCTAATTATTATAGACATTATTCTCGTCCCCTAATTCATTACTATTATGTGTGTTCTTGAATGTTATAATTGCTGTGTAAGAAATACAGATATTTGAATAGACTGTGTTGTAGTTGAATTCCTGAATATGTTATGTGAATAGAAATAAAAAGTTACAATAAAAGTATATAAAATTAGTAGTAGGGTAAGGGTCTCACGAATTCACCCCCCCCCTGCCTTCCCCCCCCCCTCGCGTCCAATCAGAATCAAGACAGCGCTCAGCCAATGACACAG
>JAYRBW010028337.1:0-33539 GCA_036023295.1 Invenusta paracnida
TCATTCTGTTTCTTTGGAAGACGCAGAATTTTCACAAGCAGATGCTGTTCCATCACATTCAGCGCCACCTCCTACCTATGAAGAATATTTGGCGTATGAGAATCTACATCACTCTGCAGAATAGGGATTTATTAAAATTAAATTCAACTTTGTGTATATTATTGTGAACTGTAAAGCGTATCTAAATACTTCGATATTATTTAATATTTCTATGAGAATATTACAGCCAGGAATCTTAATTGTTACGTGTATTTGTTTAAGTTTCTTTATTCCACAATCATTATTAAAGTTGAATGTAATATTCATTATTTGAATTTTCGATATTCCTTTTTTATTGCATTTTTTTTTTCGAAGTTATTTCGTGTACTAAATTTTAATCAAAACTCTAACCATTTTTCCTATATAATTTATACATACAATTAAGCGTTATATTGGTTTTAATTCATAATTTAGTTATCTCTGAGTTGTGAATCAAAGCTATAAAAATGCATAATATGGAAAAGAGTGTTGTCGAAGACATGGAGGAAATAATTTTAAAAGGACTTCATTTTAGAGTTACTCAAGTTTATTAAACTATTTTATTTCTTATTCGTCTATCATGTATAACTTACGCAAATGTTTGTAGTTTCCAAGTATTCTGATTTATTCTCATTTGTATTAATAATGCTTCTCATGTACAATTGACTTTCTAGTATAATAAGTTCGAAATCTAAATCCTCATGAAAACCATAAAGTAGACACAGAATACTAAAGCAAACAGGAAAACGTATACGAATGAAATAAATATTAGGCGGGATTTTATGACACGGTCAATTTGATATTTTTATAGGTAAAATTTAATTATATTGAATATTTTAAAACATTTTTGTATGTAAGGATGCAATGGATAAAGCTTAATTATAGCCAATAAGGTATTATTATATCAATATTTCCATGTTTAGAATATAATTTTTTATATCCAATATAAATAATTATGTGCAAGATATTATGCCATAATAATACATATACATATAATTACTGTAAGCAATAAATCAGCATATACACATACTTGTAAGATAATACAACTTTTTCTGTCTTTAGACAAATTTATAAGACAATAAAAATGTCCAATATTAACAATCAAATTTTCAGTCTAATTGTAAGTTGTATCTTACAGAACGTATTCTATTATATTAGTTTTGACTAATATAGTTCATAATGATATTTGGTTGGATAACTACCTCTAACAAGAAAAAAATGGTTGCTTAGTAGTTTAGCATAGTGCTAAACATTAAAATTGGAGATTCTAAAAGGATCGTGTTAAAAATGTAATTAATAATCGCATACCTACTTATGTCATTCAAAACATTGACTTTTTAATTTGAGAATATACCAGTACCTACCACCACTTCATCATTATAAGAGTAGATTGTACGATGTTTTGATCCACTAATAAGAGATAATCACTAAAATATTATAATTGAAAACACCTTGTAATTGGCAAGACCTCAGTTATACATATTCTGTGTTCTTTAACCTTCATAACCGACTCCAATTTGATGCTTCTGTCTCTGAATATATAACTGGGTAGAAGTTAAATAGTATTTATTACGTTTTAACTTTTAGTATTTAAAATAATTATTCAATTAACGTTTTTGAATCGTACTAATTTTTCAATTAACATCATTAATATAGAATTTAAAAATATTGAAGTTTGCATATTCTTTGAAATTTAAATCATTCAAATTTAGTTAGGCAGCCAACTATATTTGTGTTTTAAATTAGTGTTAATTTATTTTTTATTTCTAAATACATATGTCTATATTTTTAAACAGTACCTATTCCTGTGACTCGCGCAATTGTATTAACATGATTATCTTTAATTTTTAAGTATTAGACTGATGCTGATGTTTATTACTTTAACAATTTATTTTCCATACCTGTGCTATTATTTAAATATTAGCACTAAGGCTAAAGGACTCAAATGCACTCAAATCATATAGTCTTGAACAACTATATCTATCATGCTAGTGCAATTTCGTAGGTAATAAACTATTTGCCAAAATATTTTACAAAGTGGTTTTTGCTGACAATATAAATGTAGGTAAATAATAAGTAAGTCTAAAGGTTTAATATGGACGTCACGATGGGCATTGAATGATTCGTGTAATTTTCCAATAACAATGTGGAAATCTCAATGACGGAATTATGAAATGCGATCGTTTTCTGTTTAAATCAGAGATCATATTCTTAAATTATAATGCAATTTTGTTACAAAATGCTTTAATTCAGTTGTTTGTATTTTTGTAAATTATTCTAAATTTCCCAAATTACTAAAATGTCCCAAACGAAATATGAATTTTGTGCCTACTAGAGTTACAATTAACAAGATAACCATATACAAAAAAATCATAATTAATAAGTTTCAACTCTAAAGAAAGAGAGTTAAATGACTACAATTATAATTATAAGTATTAAAAAATATCAAATGTAATTGAACATAGCTGATACTTTAGCATACAAATAGATTTTACGTTTTTTATTTTACGAAATACGTATTTGACAACATTTTGCGTTACTTAAAATAAAATTATTAGTTATTAGATGATAAGAATAGGTATATCTAAATATATTGTTTATCAAAAACAAAAACATATATATTTGCTAATATTAGGTAGGTAGGTATGTCTGATAATACAGACAATCTATTAATTAAAACTTCTGTAACAGAAAATTAATGTAAATTTTGATCGTCTAGATTATATTGTCATACAGGTTTGTTTTTAGTTTATCTTTGTGTTACTTAGCAACACCCAGTTACTTGTGAATCTGATTGACTGTATTAATTTGCATTGATGAAAAGAAATTGTACTAAATCTACAGGGATTCTAAATTATTTAATAATATAAAAAGTATTAAATAATAAATATTAAAAGAATACCTAAATCAAGGTCGATAATTATTCGTTATAATTGTTCGAAATTTAACTTCATAATTTAAAATATTACATATTTCGGTATTGGATATTTCTGTACATATTATTTTTTAATGTTTAGATACAATTAGAAAAATTAGAAAAAAATTAATTTGTGTATGTTGATATACTTTTATAAATATGAAAACATATTAATTGCCTTTTAAATGAATTTTTTGGTAATTTAAATAAGTGTTACAATAAGTTCGAACAAAATAAGTTAACGAAAACTTTATATATAGGATAAAAAGTATAGCTTTCAATTGGCTATATCTAGGTAACTAAAAAACTGATGACCTTCAAATTTTAAATCTTCTTTAGAGACCATAATAGGATATCCGGTCAGTTTGACCGTTTTGTTAAATCTCGACCCTTAGGGGGTCGAGAATATATTAATATTTCACTTAAGATAAAATATTGGAAAATTAGAATATATTTTAACGTTAGTATTTAACCTGATGTAACCCTGTTGATAAGAAGAATTTTACAAAGCGGTCAAACTAATCCAATTGTTGGATGGCAATATATATTAAGTACATTGAAATAACAAAATCTGATATACATTTTGCAATCGAATATATTTTTATAGAAAATATATACCTATTTTTAATTTCCAGTGTGATACTAAATAATTTTTACAGAAACTTTGCATCATTTCATTGATTATTATATGTATTAAATAAAGCTATTTTATCAAAGTCTAACACTAAATGATACGTAGCATTTTACTGAGTTAATAATTAGGTCATAATAAATTGATAATGTTGACATGGCATTTATTAATGAATATATATACAAACTATTTTATATTTCAATACGTTAAATTTTAAAAGAAATCGAAGGATTGTTTTATTCTTTATCTCAACTATTGCATTATGTTAGAAAATTTATATTAACATTTTATAAATATATAATTGCCACAATTATTACTTTTTTATGTGCACCAATCTAATATACATACATTTGTTAAAATTCCATTTTCGAAATATGTATTTCAACAACAAATGTTTCGCTAAAGTATTCTAAAAGACATATGATCTCTCAAGAATTCTTTCAATAAATCAAAATAAATTTGAAGCATTTAAAAAAATCAGGACATTTCTAGATTAATTTTATTATCTTATGTTGACTGCGTTCAAAGAATAAACCACATTTATAATTGTGTGCGTTCCGCATAGTTTAACCATATATAAAAAAATTAAATGTTTTAAAAATACAAATGATTCATATAAAATGTCATTAAAAAAGGTATTATAGCCTTCGTAAAAAGGATTGTAATAAAAAATTTTGAAGACTGCAAAACTATTGGATAATTGTCTCCATGCGTATATCTACAAAGTTATATTACAAAGAGTATAATTCAAACTTAGAAGCTACTTAATATGCATGTTTTCAATGATATCATCTTAAACACAGTGCATGAGCTATAGTGTTTTTAAAAAGTAAAACAAAATGAAATTTTATTATTCAAGGACAATTTTTTTACGATATTGCATTTATAATTTTGTTTGAATAATACATATAAACAGTGGGTATTTCGAAAATGTAAAATTTTGACGAGCTGCTGACGAATATATTTATGGAAATCTAATTACAACAAAATAGTACAATGAGCGGTTATTCGCGACCTGATGACAGGTATTAATATTAAAAACGTTATAAAGATTTTTAAATTTGGATATAGTTACATATACTTCTTTTGACATATGGCTTTTAATGTTGGGTACATTATTTATATTAAAATTTAAGTTATTAATATTATATTATTCAGATTTTAAATACTATGAAAATGATATTAATTATAATTTATATCATGATAAATATTTTAAAGTTTGGAGCTAACCTTGGTGTATTGCAAAACATTTATAAATACTTTCTTCCTACACTAGAAACAATTATAGCTCTAAAAACAATAAAAAAGTATCATTAGTATATTAAAATATCAAAGACACTTTCACAAAGTGTCAGGTCTATTAATACTTATGTACCAATAATAATTATTTAATGGTTTCAATAGTGTTGAATATTGTTGGTATGTATGTACTAATAGCATAGAAGTTCCAATTGGTACATACAGTATTGAGTATAAGCTGACCATATTAACATCCCAGTAACCCTGAATTAGTCATCTACAACATCCAGTAACCCTATGGCTATATTTCATATTATAAAGATAGAGACTGCCACTAGGAGGTCTCAGATTATTTCTTGCATATCACAAATGAACAATATGTACCAATAATATTTGAATGTGAGGACATGTACCTACCAATAGCAGCTGCCATAAAATATTATAAACTATATCAAAATAAATTTAATATTCTTTAACTTACTCAAGCTAGTACTTGCAATATTTTTTTTAACAATAAATATATATATCAAATTAAATATAATAGTTATAAAGCTTTTAATAAATTGTTTATATACATTTGCTTTATTACAATCCTACTTTTAGTGATTCAATGAATACCTGTCACCTGATAAAACAAAAAGAATAATTTCCAAGATAATAACTAATATTACCTACCCATGCCAATAACAATGGCAATGTAAATAAAATATTATTCAATTAAAATAAAATAAAATAAAGCTTAAACATTAAACTATATTAGATAGTATTATAAAAATAAAAATAAATATTTATTATAGATTTTATATAGAAGAGTTAATGAAATAGTTATCTTAGACTCAAGTTTATTTTTTAATATATAACAATATATACATTTATTTCAATTGAATAATATTTGACATTACCAATGTCAAATAATAAAAATGTAGTCTATATAATAATAATTTATTTCTCTGGCATTCTTTACCTTCCATATTATCCTGTAGCTCAGTTTTATATATATATACCTTTTTAAAAAAAAAAAAAAATTTATTCTATTTAAAATAATAATAAAATATTTCTATAATATTATATATAAATTTAGATTTATTTAATTTATTTTACTTATTTAAATTACCTAATATTTAAAAATTCACAAACTATCTTTCAACTAGCAAATATTTCTCAGAGCTGAATTTTTTTAATATGTGCCTTAATTTATTCATTCAAACTAAGTTTAGGTTCAATAGCTACTACAATAGCTGAATAGTCATAATTTTTGAATAACTAAAAATGAATATATTACTATTACTATTTAAATTTAAATTATTTTCACTAAATAAATATTGTCAGTTTTATTAAACATTATTTAATATTTACTTACATTTATTATAGCTCATAATTTTATATTTAATTAAGTATATGATTGTTAGTTTTTTTTATCAATTTTGGTAGTTACTGTTAGCTTATTATCAATTATCAGGCTTTAAATATAAAAGTCATACTAAATAATTAATAAATTTAAAATGAATATAATACTAAATTTTGATTAAATGATGATTATTATTTAATAAAACTACAAAAAATTTTTATTTTAGAGTTAAATATGAGTCAAATAAAAAATATTTTAAAATCTATAATCTAGATTTTTAGATCATGCATTTATTATCAAAATAATATCCAACAAACAAAAATAATGAAGATATCTATTTTATTATATAAAAATATATTATTAATATAATATATTGAGATTATATGTAAAAAAACATGGTAATGTGATCAGGCAACTTTTTTAGGATAAAATTTGTTGGGTACATAACATATGTAACATACATAAGTCAATTTTTTATGAAAATTACATTTTGTATTACTGACACATATGGTATTTATACTATTCTATAATATTATACCTAAAATTGAAACAGATTTCAAGTTATAAAAAATGATTATTTTGATACAAGTCATCTCAGCCACTATATATAACATAATGATGCAAGTCCACTTACATCACTATGTTATATACTTTTATTGGTGTGCTCCTTAAAATTTTTATGACATAGTGATGGATAGCATAATTGAACTAGATTATTGAATAACAATGTTATAACTTGCTTTGCGGGAATAATTATTCATATATGTATTGATTATTTTTCCCAGCATTGATTATTTTGTTTGAATCTAGCTTGCTATTGATGCGATAAAGTTACAATTAGGGTAGATAGAAAATTATATTCATTGCCTGTCTTAATTATTTTAGATTTCAATCTGGCATTCGAATTAAAAGATAATATATTTTAATTTGCTTGTTATGTACTTCAACAATTAGAAATATTCAGTATCTACTTTTTTTTAATGCAGCCATTGTTAATAACATGCCAAATCAAACAGTTCCAAATAATGCTAAAAGTCAAAGGACTTTGTGATAAATGCTTTGAAATTCCAGGACACCATGTCCCAGATTATTGCCTGCACTGAGTATAGGCAGTTCTCAAGATCTAACTTGAACCTGCTGAAATGGAGATGTTGAGATAATTCATGCATGGATTTTTTAGGTTGATAGTGAGACCTGCCCTTGCCAATCCATCCAAGAAAAAAGGCAGGATCTGCTGGAGAAGTGATGGCTGATCAATGATTATTGTATCATCATTATGCATCCAGCTCCAGAGTGGCTTTGGTATGAAGATCCAGAGGACATCTATTTGGACTGCCTGCATGATAGCTGAGAAATGGGAGAGCCTCCCATGTGAGACCAAATGAAATGGCACTGTTTAAAATGCATTGGTGAGGTGTGTGAGGAGACATGTATTAAATCAGGTTCCCTTGGTAGTCCTCAGAGGACTGAGTGTTGAAATAAGTTTGGAAGCTGTCATTGAATGCATTGGATGGCCTGGCAAAGCTTGGGAAGCTCAGCAAAGTCCATCTTAAGTCTTGTTGTGGTAATGTCTGAGGCTTGATGAAGTTGAGCCATCATTGGTTACACCATAATATTGGAAGCCACCTCAGGTTCCAGGAGGTATCCATCATCACTCTCCAGGTTGTCTGGAGGAGGATTCCTTCTAGAGAAGGGAATGGGTGGAGGACTGCTGGGAAAAACTGGGCTTGAGATTGGCTGGATATCTGCTGTAGTGTTGGGCGTAATGAGTGAGAAAATTCGGCAGTGTCAGTGTAGAAAGATTTGACCATTGGTGATAATGTATCAAACCACAAATAGTGAGCCCCTAGGTTTTGGGTAAGCCCCTCCACTTCCTACAAGCCAGGCTTTTCCAGAAGTGAATTATGTGCTTGGATATAAAAGAAACCATCTCTAGCCAAATCTGCATCATACAATGCTGGAGGAGGAATGAGGTTTGGCAGTGGAGGTGGGACGACTGCCACATCTCTGGCGGTGGCAGCCCCCTTGTTGTTCCTGAGTCTCAGCTGCATTGTTTCTGTCTCCTGTGAAATGGTAAAAAATGACTTGTCAGTATGTTATGTACCCAATGATATGATTTATAACAGATTCCTACTGTAGAATAATATTTCTTATAAAAATAATAGTTTTTTGTAATTTTTCACAATAGTAATATTTATATGAAATATTAAGAAAATTTATGATAAATAAGTGATATAAAATATTAATCATATAAATAATATGTATATTAAAGAAACTATAATAATTGTTGATTTATTTCTTATATCATGCAATTTTGATCAATATCTATATAACAGCATTAACTATTGCAAATGATATAAATAGTATTATTATATTTATTTATTATTAAATTTATTTACTAATATTTGATTAGATGACTTAGATTAGAACTCAGATGATTCAGATGTTTCTATGAATAACAAGATTTAAAAGCTGTATAGGTATATAATAAAAACCATTAGTTTATATACTTCAATGAAAAATAGTATACTCTAACAGATCATCTTTTGGTGGTAATACTGCTAATATATTTTATTTATTTCAAATAAAATTCCTATATTTTTTAGAATTGATGGTATCACCCCGCCTGCAATTATTATCATTCTTGAGATATACTCAATGGTATAAAAATCTTGGGTGTAGGAGTCCTTTTGTGTAATCTATTTATTAGTTAACATAGCTTAAATTCACCAATTTTCAACTCACTCCCTTTGTCTGCTCATCATTATCATTGAATTTTCCACACTCTAAATAATATATTTATTCATCTTAAAATCCGAAAATGTTTTCAACTAACTCATTTCACATAGTCATTGTTAATTTTACATATATTTTAAATAAAATAAGTATATGTATTTTTGACTAAATGTTTGTATGAAGTCAATATTTAATCAGTAGTATTATTTTACACATAATATATGTTTATATTTACTCTTCCATTATATTTCCTTCAGTGTTTGTTATGCCTGACAAAGTTTTGACTGAATTAAATTATGTTTAAATTATCAATTGAAACTATTGTCTAAATTCTTTATTTATTTACTGTAACTATAAACTTATAATCTTAAATCTATTCACAATATATTTTGATTTAAAAAAATGTATTCTTGTATGGGGGCATATCAATTCCTATTACTTAGTTTAAAATAATGATTACATTTAGATGTACCTGTATATATGATAAATAAAACTCTTAATATATTTTGCCTGAGAATTCCTATATTTTTTTAGGAGTAATGCTATAACCTGTTATTTATAGAATATAAGATATAACATTTTTGTTTCATTTGATTATATTATAATAATTATTAAAAATTTAAGCATTCTACATATTTAAAATTTATATATCTCTTTAAACTTAAATTAATACAACATTTATAGTTATTTAATGGTATGCAGTTTTAGTAGTTTTATAAAAAAAATATTACATAATTTTAAAATCTTATAATTAAAAGACTGATTATAAAACTTTAAATATAATGTTTATTTTAAAAACAAACTAGTTTATATTAAACTCATTATAAATAATAATTTATAATTAAACTCATTTATAAACTCATTATGAATAATTTTCTGTAAGAAAAAAGGTATATTATAACAAAAAAATTACATATTAATTTATACAGCTGTTTATACAGCTGTTTATACTGGCTGTGATATATTTATAAAAATACCATTAAATTACATTATACCTACTTAAATGGCATTTAAAAAAAAAATTACCAATTGATTTTCTCAAACTTTCTACAGTATATTTTAAGCTATTGACAATATGTTAAAATAAGTACAAATCAGAAGTTGTATATTATTTTACTTGTTGTATATATTTCTATTTCTTTATTAATTTTATGTTTTGAAAATTTATTAAATTCATATTTTTCCATATATTTGTTCTGTACACCATTGAGAGGTTTTATATCAATAAAAATAGATTACAATATTGGATTAGTTGACCTCCAATTTGAAACAATGTCCAATATAATTATCCAGGAAAGTCAAAACAGGATATTCTACCTCAGTTAATTTACTTCATTGAAAGAGAGATGATAAGTCATCTATGGTAATGCTATTCATCCATTTGTTTCACTTAAAGAAAATCTGAAATTAGTGGTCTATGTTGCTAGCTTAGAATCAACTGCCTTATTACCTGACTGATAAGGGCTTCATTTCCCCAAAAGTGTTCTCCTCAATATGTCTGTTTATCGGATGTATCTTGCTGGCAGGAGTGTGTATGTAGTTATTACTTTGTTGAGTTTACTATTCTTTCTTTAATTTAAATAATAGTGTTGACATATCTGAAGATACAAACTTTTATAGAACCATTTGGTTACTAATTACATTAAAAATATATTATCTAAATAAATAATTATTAGTATGTAAGTATAAATCATTGTATAGCTTAAGATTTCTTCAATTTATGGTTCTACTTTCAGATGTGATTGGGTGGAGATCATTGAGCCGAGAGAAAAGGAGACAATGTTTGTCAATCTTTCCACTGGTGACTGTCAATGGGAGGCCCCTGCAAATGTTCTTGTGTAAGTTATTCTTTTCGTCAATATCTCGAAAGTAATATGATACAGTATTCATTTTACACTATACACTGTATTCCTTTTCATTTATCTTTGAGATTATAATGCAAGCTAATGATCAAATATGCATATGCTGAATCATATCTCGTAGTATATTTAGTAATTCCACTTCCTATTTTTTTATTTGGATTTCTAAGGCCTCTTTTCGTAATGATAAAGATAGGTTATTTTTTTAGTATCGTTTTAAACCTTAGAAATTATATATTATTTGACAATTATTTGCTTTGTACAAGTTTTATAACTATCTATTATAACATACCATATTTTATACTTTATATTATGCATCCGAATTTATTACTTAGGAGTAGGTTTTTAATGACGTTTCCTAGTCAATTTAAGACTTGCATCTTCAAATTATGAACTTGACCACCTCGATTTTGTCGCAAAGGAATTTTAAAGAGCAAATCGTTTTATTTTAAGTTGTCATAACATTTTTGATCTTTAAATGTTTGAAAAAACTTTAATGGAAACACAAAGTTTCTTAAAAGTAAAAAACGTTACAACCAAACATACTCAGTTGTCATATGTAAAAATAAATAACCTATTTTGGACATTTTTAATTAATCAATCGATACTTCAATTAAGTAATAACCATAATATGAAGTTTGCAATCTTGTATTTTCAGGAAGAAGATGGACAGGAATCAGTGGTGGGAACTGATCGATACAAAGACCAATCGATTCTACTACTACAATGCTCTCTCACAAAGGACAGTTTGGGATCGACCAGTAAATGCGGATATTATTCCATTCGCCAAATTACAGGTAAAAAACTTGTCTTGCTTAGTTTTATGAGACCAGCAATCACATTTTACACCCCTGTTAAAGTCTGTCTACACTATATATTCCCAGTTCTGCATAGAATTGGTTTCTCTTAATTTAAATAATTTTTTTTCGACAGTCGTTTTAAAGTTAGGCTCGAATTCTGAGATATCTCAACCAGATTTATATCTTATTCGTCCCTGGTTTTTAGTTGGCTATTTTTTCTTATCCGTTAGAACTTCAAGTACAATTTGATGTAATAGTAATTCTGTTGAAATCTATACTTGTGAATCCGTAACACTAATATATATATATATATTTCTAATATTACAACTATGCTACATTTTATAATTATGTTTTAATTAATAAGCCACTTCATATACTTAAAAGTTAACACAGATTTTAATAGACGACAGTATTTATTAATAAATAAACTATCCTAAACAACTTAATTTAAATTCGTTATTTACTATGCCAAATTATAAATTAACAACATAATTAGATACATTAAACTGTAATGTTTAAAGATAGTTAATTCCTCTAGAATCAATAATAGGCAGTATTATCGGAAACCTTCCTTTTGTAAGTAAGGTAATTAAACCATGTTCGTAATTAATTCACAGTTAATTCTGGGTCAGTCAGTTATTTGGGCATCATTATTTCCACATAAAATGTCTTTCAATAACACGTTCACCCCGTTGATGCATGACAGTTGGCATTAATTATGTACAGTAGTTACCTCCTCCGGGTGATATTTAGGGCGGGCGGGAGTTAATTTAATTTATCCTTACACGTTAGATTACATAACACTGTGACACTATTAATTGCAGTGTCTTTGTATGTGTACCTATGTTAGCAATACACCTGTTTAACCTTTTGGCTTCTTCTTAATTTGCAGATAATGCGTCAGAATACTGAAGTTGGGTCTGAAGCTCCACGTCGTGGCATGCCATTACAGTCCTCTGTGGTAAGTTACCACTCCCTCCTCCCCCTCCCATTTTTCACATTTTAATTGACTATGTTTGGGTCACAAAACATCTCAAAGGCCTGGTTTATTTATAGATTCATACCTGCTTTAAATGGGGAAGGATTGTAAGCCATTGGATCGTAACAAATAATAAAATACTACGACAGAACTGTTGTTAAGGAAGTTGTGTATATCTAGCGGGGTTCCTTCTTAAGGGTCTTCTTTCTAACCCTCTCCATGCTGTATGTGGCCTGAAAGCAGCCATCACCAATTGTCTTGATGGCTGTTCAATATGGAGAGAGATTGAGAAAGCCAGAATCTCAGGGGGATCAACTTGGTTAGTTCGTTAGTTGCTATATATCTATGCATGCACAGTTGCTTACAACTATATTCAATTTTGCGGGGGAGTGTAAGAAAAAGGGTTCCTAAATATTTCCTCCTATAAATTGCAAACAAGAGTTGTAGTTTTCTGCTTTATTCAAACTTAGAAGAGAAGCACTAAACACTTGAGCTGATTATTCTCCTCAAGGACCCTTTCTCCATATAACGCAACTCTGCGCGAATCTATTTTGACTATCTCGGACGTCTTTTCTTCTCTCTGTAATTTACTATTTTCCACTTCTTTCCTTTCTTTGGAGTCTTTCTGGTTTTCTTCAAGACATTTTTTTACTTAAATATCTATTTTTACTTTAATTTTTGAAAGCTTTTCAATTAATTGAGTAGTTCTTTGGACTTGCATGAAATATATTGGCACAACTTTTATATTCTCTGATTTTTAATTACAAGGGGCACTCAGAACTTTTATCTTTAAAATGACATCTCTACGCTATTCTTTCTCGAAAATTTGTGAGTAAATTGAGTAAAAAATATCCAAAATACTATTGATCGGAGACTTAATTGCACTATATGCTTTCAGAGCTGCCTTCTTTCATATGTACAGTATGATGCACTTATAATGCCCCCATTCGTGTCTACACATAAACTACGTATATGTACACGAAGGGGGCAACATTTTGAAAGCATAGTAGTAATACATTATTCAATCAGCTCAACTTTTCTGTTTTTCTTTTTGATAATCATTTTAAAAATATTTTTTCCAGAAATTTCATGCATGAAGCTGCTCAGGACAAACTACGTTTTTATTTGTTTGATTATTTTTAGTTTAATATTTTGCCTAAGACATTATAATTTTTTTTCTTTTTTATTAAAGTATAAGATGAAAAACACTTGTCAAGTAATTTTTATATTTCACTGTAATTATATTTTTGATAACTATATTTATTTATTGTTTTTATAAATATGTAAATAACTAATTTTAGTTTTCTCCACCTTTTTTTGGCTTAAAACAGTTATCGATCGCGTTCATTATGACATAGATATACATATGTATACTACAGTTGATGTAATGCCAGCATCCTCTCATTTAGCTAAAAACTTATCGGTTTAGTGACGAATGATGCTGGTAATTGCCTATTATTATATATTGATAATCTTAACGAATTCGCCAACGAAACACACCTACAGAGGAATCCCGGGTTTCGTCATCATTCTCGTCACCAAAAGCAACAAAATGGCGTCACTGGCAACGGTCAGAACCACACAACATCCACTGGTGTTGGTCCCCGTCGAGCCCAATCATTTCGATCGGTGGATCAACAAACTAGTTTCAAGTCAGGAAGTGGTGCTGGTGGTAATGGTGTAGCCATCAGACCAGGTGGTATACTGCGTCACTCAGCGACAGCGGGACTATCACACTCTTTCCTCCATCTGAGGAGCGCTTCAGAGGAGCCAGGATCATCGGGCAGCTCGAGATCACGCCTTGGGTCGGCTGCTATTCTGGTTCTTGAGAAGGACGAAGAAGCAGTTGAGGATTCGGCTGGAGAGTCACCCGTGAACGACAGAACAAGAACTACCATGAACACGGTTTCAGTTGACGATGTGGAAGATGAATCTGAGGTAGATCTGAGTGTCATCACACCTGCTCACACCTATTGATCAAAGAAAATCTCTTTGCTAACTGCTACCGCTACTGTTGCTTATTTAACGATAAATGATTGATTTATTGATTACGTCTAACCAACGTGATGATCACTGCCTATGCTTGCTTTCTTCCGGCTTTTGCGAGATCTTGATTTTACACAATCAATAGTATTTATGCGATTGATTTTTGCACCGTAAATTGGAATAGCTTTATCTATAGTTAACCTGCTGTACTGCTTAACTCACTAAATACGCCTCCAACTTACGTACACTCATTAAAACGGCTTAACTATCAGCTTTCTTATTGTTATAACATAATTTGCATTTTCAGCTGTAGGTATAATACACCTTCATATCAGATTTCACTGTTCATAATATAATATATCTTTAATATTTTAATATCTTAAATAGTTGGGTACAATTTTATCATGTCAATTGCTTGCATTTTTTACCTAGATATTCTGCCGTATTCTCAGTTTAACATACAGATATTGGCGTATATGTATATTTATACTTAACTAAAAAAACATAATTTCGTATTAGTATATTGTATTGCTTTTTGTATTATTATTAATTTAAAATGTTGCTGTTAAAATTGTTGGCATATAGTTCATCATAGAACAAGCTATCTAAAAAAGTAAACTTCCGGAATTTTATGGTCGTTGTTTATTACTCAATACAATGTGAATATTGATATTTTGACGCTGTTTGTCACATTTAATGGTCTATAATGTACAATTTCAACAATATAGGCACCCCTCGCACCTAGCCAGACATTTTATTGCGCAGTTATTGTGCGCATATTATGTTTTAGTAACAGTATAAATAGTTTTTTTTTAACTGATACAAACTATCTATGCGTAATTAATCAATTACTTCCAATTGATTAGTACTGTTTTTATAGCATTAGTGTCTGCAAAGTTAAATATCACCGTTTAATAAAACGTGTTTTATACAGAATCTTAAACGAAAACTTGAATGGAGAATGCATTACTGACATTCTAAATAAATAGATAAATAAATAAATAAATAAATAATTGTTACTAATATTTACAGCATAATTATATAGTGTTCTGATGATTCTCATAGAAGCCAATATTGGTACTCTTTATAAGGGATACTCTCTCAGTTGTAGGTAGGTACCTATTTATATAGATCGAGTGTAAATTCTTGATCCAGTTATGCAGCCTGCTGTGTATCACTCATAGCTGAATTGTGGCATCTTATGCACGGTAACATTTTGGCAAGCTGGGGCACTTGTTGACTCTGCGCTTACCTATATGTAGCCCAGCATCAGCTGTACAATGTTTATTCCAAGATGTAGTTTGTAGTTTATTATGATACAGTTCATTCTCTATTATGTAGTTGGGGGTACATTAAAATCGTGTTAACATTATAGAGCTATTAGTTAGTTGTGAGTTATATAATTTATTGGTTTACTACCTTGAACTAACCTTTATTTTCTAAATAGCTGACTGTGCTAACAACCGTTTTATATACATACATAACCGGATCTGATACCAGTGTATAGACCATTTAACCCAGTTAGTATGCCGAATTTCGCTCGAAGTTATGTCTTTATACATCTCCGATCTTTAGATCGTGTATAACTCCTATTCTCCTAAAAAAAGACGAATTCTGCGAGAAATGAGGTGGGTACAACTTTCGAATGATCGAATCACTTTGTGGGATCAGCTTGAGACATCTTCATAACATGGGCGTGTGTTTAGACACCAACTTACTTACCTTATACGATTCCATATAAATGATTATATTACGTCTCAGATATTGAGGTCGATCAGGATAGCGTTCGACTAAAAACCGACAACTAACTCTCCAAAATACATGCTGTCGTACATATATTTATATACAAACAAGAATTACGGCCAAATTGAGAAATAAACAAGATTCTCAAGGCTCATAGCTATAACACGTTGTAAACTCCCCTTAAGACAGCAGAATATTGCCTACAGCTTTGTAAGGTAAGGTTGTCAATAAATCGTCGAGGAAAAATGTAAACACTCTGTATCTCACGCTTTTTTAAGCCCAAAAAGTGCGTGTTTGTCATTTTAATAATAATCTATGCATTTATATTTTCACTGGCCCATTTTTTGGAAGATTCTATTTGACCAACTAATTAATTAACATGGTATAGATTCTCCTATTTGCAGTATTTGCGACAAGTATGTCCTGGAAATGTACGTCAACGGTTCAGGAGCGCAAGTGGCTAATTTAGCTTTACGAGACTCAGTATTATTACTGAACCATACATAATATCAGTAAACTGTCGTCTGGCAGCAGTTAGGTGCTTTGGTCTACACTAGAAAGCTGAGTCACAGAATAAATAATATTCTAGGGACGCGAAAGTTGAAGATACTATTATAAGGGTCGAGTTTATGCTCACATGGCGTGTTACACTGGTGAGGTAACATCTGAGCAGGGAACTTGGCTAGTTTCGTTCGATATTATTAATTAATTAATTATTTCCGATTTTGTGGGTGTGTAAAAATGTGTCATTTCTCAATTGAATGTTGACAACATTGTTAAAAGCCATATTTTATGTAATTACACCTAAATTTTTCATTTATCGATTTCTTATATTAAAGCATAACAATAAGTTACTTATTATTTCTCATTTTTAGCAGAATTTATTAATATCCAATAGAGTAAAAACATGTAAAATATCGGTAGAGCGTTATGTAAGTAATCTGACTTCAAATATTTTGTTTATTCTAATTCAAATTATGTTTTTATGCATATTTTTCTTTTCGTATGCTTATGTCAATGTTTTTCATTAATATTATTTCTTCGTGTGTAAATAATACAATAATTGAAATATATATTACTTCAAATTATTTGACGTTTCCCTCATTAAAAATATTTAATTTACTCAACATGAAAATGTTTGCATTTGTAGCTTGAATTATTAAATCTTTTTGAACTTCTCAATTAATTAATTAATTATTAATAGAAATAATATAGCCTTATGCGTCTCCTAAAAATTAATCTGACCGGGTGAATGATTCAAGATACATTATGTATGAAGTTGTTATTTTTTGTTTGATTGCCAAATATTTTACTGCTTTTGATACGAAACAATCTAATAAATTTATTCGAAATGGGTTACGGGATAAATGTATTTTCTGAACAACCCTATAACTTTATTATAATGACAAAACGTGTATTCTTTCTGACTTCAGCGCTGCACTTCCGCCCAGGGTGCCCCAATAGTCTGGTCACCAACACAACGCACCCCACCCAGCAACGGCGGAAGTAGTGGGACACTCCCTCCCCGACCACCTAATGGCGGCACACCACGCACCGGCCCTAGCAATCACCCTAACAACAACAGTCACCATGGCGTCGAACAGCAGTGTACAGTGTCAGAGGCGTCGGTAGATTCGGGGCTCCCGCCTGACAACGCTTCGTGGGATTCCTTGGACGGGGATCGAGATACGGGACAACCACCGCCTGTGACAGGCCTGTCCCTAGCAACCGCGGGTGTTGCACCTCTGCGACCCTCAGCCCTGGCGATGGGTGTGTCGGGGTTGCGAGGGACGCCGCAGACGCGAAGGTTCGCCTTTCCGCGCACAAATCCGGCTTATCGGCGGCCCTCGGACGCGGGAAGTGGGAGTGGAAGGGGGGATCCAAGGGTTTCGGGGAGTCTCCGGGGCGAGTATGCCTGTGAGTTGTGTGCCGAGATATTTACATTAGCTTCTCTAGGTTGGCAGACTAGTCCAATGTTCGATAAAAAAGGCAAAATCTAAATTGGTGGTGTGATCATAAGTGCAACTTAATTAAAGTCAAAATAATTAAAACAAAATAATTATACTACAAAATGTTAAGTAAACTTTCCTGGATGATCTCACTCTAAAATTAGTTTTTTTTATAGTTAAGTGGATAACAGAATTGTGGTGAGTTTTAGAAGACTGCGTGTTAATCTAACTTTCTTCACAATATCAAAATTGGCTTTCTGTTTGTTATTGACGTTTTCGCAGCAGTCCGAACAATTTCCAATATGGATTAACAATCTAGATTTGGCTGACTGTTATCCGTCATTTTTAATCAAATTTAAGTACCACTTGCAATGTAATCAAGCCATCATGATAAGTTATATTTTGAGTAAATTTTTTGGAGATAAACTGGATTAAATGGGAAAATGCCGACTATATGACCATACCACGTAAAATTATGTAGTTCTTTAAGTTTTTGACGTGAAGAAATCTGAAACGTATACATCATTTCTTTTTAATGCTGTATTCTTGTATGCTCTATAATTACTTTTATAGATTGGCTGTTTACTGAGTAGTTGTCATAAATAATGTATCAGTTTGCCGTAAAATAATTGTCTATATGCACCTGTTACGGTCTTGTGGTTCTTACATGCTTTCATGGATATATATTAATACTATTTCGATGTTATATACTCTCATTTATTATTATTATAGCTGTTTACAATGTATTCACGAGTTGAAGAACACAGTAGCAATTAGTTTCTTTATTGATTGTGAAATATTGTTTTTCAAAATAGTCTCAAATTAGCACGACGTTACTTTGTTAATTATTATTGTAGAACCGAAATTGAGGGGACTTAAGCGATTTCTGAATTGAGATTAAAATAGAAAACTACAGAAGAGATTGATTTTATTTAGCTTCTTTCATTTTTTACTAAATGGGGTATTTCCATTCTATTATGTATGTTTCGCATTATTACAAGTATTTCCATTCTAATCTTTCAATAAAGCTCTTAAAGTATAACAAGACTACTTTGGGAAGTGAAATACACACAGTGAGTATAAAAAAGTTACGACGAATGATTCTTTATACAAAAAATATGCCGTCTTTTAAAATATCAAAACATTCCTATCATATAATTAGTAATAAAATTTAAAACAAATAGGAATGTGAAATTATATTTTCAATAAACTTGTAGAAATATTTCCACTCTTTAAATTTGTGCATTCCATTCTAAGAAATTTCATAATACAAACAAAATTAATTAAAATCGTAGAGAATATTACCTATATTGAACTATTATAAACTTGTTATATAATATTTCTTATTATTCGTGACTTTCTAGTATTGCACCTATCATGTTTATATTAATTTAAATCTAATTATTTCGCGACTCTTTGAAATCTACGACGTTTTGAGCATAATCTACACAACCGACTGCAATCTAAGCTCTTTTCTCGTTAATTCAAATCTAGAACTTTGGCTGACATTCATCTTTAAGAATAATTGAACGCAATAAATTAAAACTTGGTCATTTCATCGCTAACTCATGCATCCAAATTTGTTAACCTTCTAATTACTGCAAAAAAAGTTACGTTAAGTAACTGTAAGTAAGTAACGCTAAGTAAGATATTTTCAAATCAGCTTTTAGTGCCAAATTTTCAGCTGTTACACTAGATTTAAGCAAGAAAAACGTGTGTTCTTAAAGGGATTATTACTAATAATAACTTTAGGTTAAACGTATATAAAATAAGCGACTGAGTAAATTGGATTACGTAATATTGTAGGCTATATTTAAACAACCAATTTCGGTTCATGATAGCAAAGCATCCGATTCCTGACTTTATCCAGTCTAATATTACATCTTTGTAAGTGTCTTTGTTTGTCTCTTGGTAAGTGTTAAATATTTGATCTCTGCCGCCGACAGTCCTTCTTTTACTGAAATATTCAGATAAGTCATGTTCAATGTGGAATAGGCTTGACAATGCACATGTCACCTGAAATCTCACTTGAGTGATGGTGAGGTATTATATTATAGCATTGAAATGTTGTACCTAAAATGGAAAAAGTCTGACAATAGCTGCCTCTTTTTCTAACCTTAGTACTCGTTCAGCTGTCCAATTTGTCAAATAGTTGCTATAAATCTATAGAAAGCATTTAACATAAACTGCGGGTGGCGCCTATATATATATATAGTCAACAACTGTTCATATTTTATATTAAATTCGGTTGTTATGTGCATTATAATACTCGTATGACAACACTACAAATATATTACAAAACCGCATTCTAAAATTATTTCTGCGGTTATAGAAAATGTGGGTTGACACACTCACACATAAACATACATATATATAATACGTATCTCAAACTTCCTGCGCAGTGACATCGTCACTTCTAAGTCTGAGAGGTCGAAAGTTTATGTTCTATTTCAAACCGGATTTTCTCCAAAGAAATTCCCGTGGGAACTTTGTAAAGAACTCTATGAAGTCTGTGTGTGGATAGATAAATTCGACCAAAAACATTCATCTATTTACTTAAATGCTTTATGTATAGCATCAAATATAAAATGTAAATATATACATATAGGCGACAAAGTTTCAATGCATAAATTTATTTTGAAAATTTTAAATGTGGCTTACGAATGCAGTTGTATACGTTCATGTATACATATGCGATGTGTTTGATAATAAATTATATATTCGCTTTGCGGTAAATTTGCATTGATTGATATTCGCGTTTTATATTCAGAATTTGTAGGAAAGTTTTTCTTGAACATTCTTTTTTTCTCTGTGTATATTATATAAACCAATTTTTATTAGCGGCCTATATTATTATTTAGTAATTAAAGAAAATCGCCAGTCTGATCTATTATTGCATGCAATAGTCAGCTATCGCTATGTTTCCAATAACCACATCATCATTTTCAGCTCCTGTTTAATAATAGCGTATTATTGTTATTAATAAGAATATACGTTTTTGTTTTTTTTCTTGTGGCGCCAATGTTAATAATAAGCGCCATATTATAAGAATAATTGCTTTGTCAAAAATGAATTTGGAACATTGTAATAGTAAAACTTATAAATTATATGAAAGGCTTAATGGCATATATATATACCTGTTTTTTGCCTTATATATATATATATATTGGATGTTGTATTGGTATAGTATAATTAAGACAATAGTGTATAAAATATATACAGTGGAAAAGTTGCAACTGAGGACACAATTTGAAACATAAGAACGATTTGAACTATTAATCGTATAAATAGTCATATGAATAGGATTATATATGTTAAACAGTAAAAAACATTATATACATTAATTATTATAAATTATAGTTCGATTTTCTATTGTGTATGTTTTTACCTATAGAGAAGCGTATATTATGGTATGTATTTTGAAAACAAATGTTACGATTTTTAAATGATAGTTTTATGGAAATAATTTTAATTTAAAATATAACTTTTGAATTAAATGAAACGATTTAAAAAAAATTGCTATTTGTCATTAATAAATAAGTATTCTCTTTAAAATTGATATGTGACTATATTATGGAAATAGTCACTGGTTTTGTATGCATCACGTTGAACATTTTATTGACAGAAAATCGTTTTATTTCAATAAAATTTACATGAATTTGGCATCTATAAAGTAGTATAAATTATTCTTTGTAAATTATTTTCAAAATTTAGGGCTATTTTACAATTATTTTAAAGTACCCTACGTTTTCTGACAATTAAAATATATTACGTTTATACCTGCGTCCATAAGACCGTTTTATTAAGCATACTGTTTAATGAATATTATTTTTAAAGGATTATTTTATTTTATAATTAATATAATATATAATATTAATAATTATTATTTTAATATTTATAAATCAATTTATTGATCCTATAATATAAGTCAATCATTCTATTCTATACTTATAATGTGCGATAATATCGTATCCATTTAACAAAGTATTATAGTGTGCTGTATATACCTGCACAATACATATCTATACTTTGTAATATGTTGGTGGTCTGTTTTACTTGCTAAACTTTATGGACATGCTTCACTGGTCATGGTATGTTGCGTGGCTTTGCTTGGAAGGATTTATAATATAGGTATAAGCTACATATATACCTGCAACCTGTAGCCATACAGTGTATATGTCAGACAGTGCTACAGACTGAGTGACCTTAATGGTCATTTAGTCGCTGCAGAATGATTTAGGAATCTGCAACATTCCCTTTGAGTGCACTGATTACGTGTAAAAATTTCCATTCATTAAAATGTATTATAAATTATACTTATAGGTAACCCCGCTATTAAAAATGATATTTAGAAAATCGCGAATTGCTTTGCCAGGATATATATTATATACAATTCTTCATTAATTAGTTCCCACAGACTTAAACTAATCAATCAATAATTATCTCAGTGTATCAGCGCAAATCAGTTTGTTAAAGCCAGGAGTATGTACCGGGGTTCGAACTTGTTAACTTCGGGTTTGAAGGCATAGGAGTCCTATACCCAAAGGTAGCAAGTTCGAACCCCGGTACATACTCCTGGCTTTAACAAACTGATTTTCGCTGAGGCATTGAGAATAATTACCGATTGATTAGTTTAAGTCTATGGTGACTAATTAATGAAGATTTGTATATATACCGGTAAAGCGAGATCGCAATTTATTCTGTGTTATTATTATAATGTAATTATGCATTACAAGGCAATTGCGCATTCACTGTGAATATAAATTAATTCGATACAATATAGCTTTTATAGAGTTAAGCATTTTATAACATAATAATATATATCAAACTTTTCCATTTCATATATGAAAGTTTAATTTGTAATTTTTATACCAACATGTCCTACATATTAAGCCTCCCATAAGAACTAATGTAGTTGCTTAATATTTGACTTACACATTGCATTCAACATGATATAGTTGGTTTTATGTATGTTTGATCATTTAATTAATCTAATATTTAAAAAATCATTTTATGTGGAGTAATCTTTTGTAAATTTATTAATTGAACTATTTAAGATATTTATTAGATTACATTTTTTAGATTCAATTAATACACCCACGGTAACACAAAATGATTTACAAATAGGGTAATATACATATAATACGATCTATTTCCGTATTTGTAACATCGATGGTTAGGTTTATATATATATTTTTATTAATCTGACCTTGAACTGTTTATTTTCACTGTTCAACTATTTCTCGTATATTAATTTTAAAATTCTTCTAACTCTTGTCTTTAATAAAAATATATAACCTATTTTACCTGTTGATCGTATATTAATTAAAGAGTGAATGTGTGGTTATACTTCTATAGTCGGCATTTCGTTAGTTTAGCTTTGTTTTCTTCAGATCTTTCCCTCCGTATATAAATAAATAATTTAGCATTATAGAAGAAACGGCTGAGTAGGCACAATGCTATCTCTATACCCGATTATCAAGAAGAAATAGATGGAATATTAGAGGAATAACTAACTAGATATACGAAGTCAAAAGTAGGAATTCAGTTAACTCTGTTCTGAAAAAAATAGAGAAATATTTTCGCATGAAATTTATAGAAGACGTATAATAATGTTGAATCCAATGTACTCAATATTTCAACCATGACGTTATAGCTATACTGTAAATCTTCAAAGATTGCTTCGCTTACTGAGGAGGATTGCAGGAATGTTCAGGGAAAAATAAAGATTCATATCAGGGTACTGTTTATTATAAATACTATTGTTAGTGTCTATTACAAACTAGGAATTTACCTGTGTACTTCGTTCAGTTATATATCCTTTAATCTTCCTTGGCGTTTTTGATTCTTGACATTCCGTTTGAATTGAGTACAACAATATTTAGTTGGATTCACCCATTGATCCCAAGAGACTATAATTTGTCTAGGTATACAACGTTAATAGGATATACTATCCAGAATGAAGAAAGGAAACATTTAAAGAACCCAGATCTATACGCTTTCTATCTTTATACACAAGATTCTATGCATTAAAACGCAAGAAGACCCCTAATGATCTGGGATCAGGGGTCGTTTATCTCTTGTCTTCACCCCCCTTGAGTTCTATAACTTCTTATAAGTTGTAACTTAGTTTATCTAGTTTGATAGAAGAAAACGTACCTGCTTCTTTGTATTAATATTATAAGTTTACACCTGAATGATTTTGACAAATTTCCCCAACTCCCCCTGCCCTCAATTTCTCTGAATGCTTCTTCTATTTCGTCTCTAATGAATGTATTGAGCATATAGGTGGATAGTAGGTAAGCAATATTGTAACTCTGGCAGTGCTGAAAAATCGTCCTATCGGCTACCCATTCTCTCCATTTTGCTTTGATTCCTGAGTCTTGTGTCTTTTCAAACTGGGTAGGCGGGCTCATAGGAGAGAAAGTCTTTACATATTTTTATAAGAAATTCACCAACTATACGTATACGTTGTTGTTTTCTTACTATGTATAGGTACATTATATGTCACCATGCAGAGCTAACTCATTCTTTTCTTTCCTCTGTATATAGATCAGTAATTTTCTTATTTTGATCAATATATGTATGAGATAATATAGAGTACCATGTACAGTCAGTGTTACTAGCTGAATATGAAAGAATTTTCTTTAAGTATTGCAGCTATTTTTATTGCACATATATGCATACATAGGATGTAATTATTTAAATATAGATATTATACCCATGTGTTAAGGGCATATTTATACCAATCCATAGAAGTCATCAATAAATTCGATGATCCATAGAAGTCAATAAATGTGGAATATTCAACATTTAAAGCATTGCCATAATTACAATAAATGCAGTTTTAGCGTTGCCATAAGTATTCTTCGTTTAGAAAAGGTTAAAAGAAATAGGATTTCTGGACTTGACTCAGAAGAAATGTCGTTTATAGAATATCTTTTAAACGACGATATCTCTCCTGACATGTTTATTGGTTAATTTACCGGTCTAAACAACCACCAAGAAAATGAAATATCGGAAATTTTTTAAGGAAACTGCTGAATGAAGAGATGATCAGGTGAAAAAGCTTCAAAAATTGGAAGAGTCAATGAACTGCGAAGACAACAGCAGACACATTTATATGTGTCAAAATTCAATATCATCTATTGAATCAAAGAACATACCAAGCGATTTAGAGAAAATTCCAATTCGTTATCTCAGTCAATATATAAGATATTTGTATTCATGCCTACTCAAAGCGGATGGAGAATTATAGCACTCTCATTTGTGCAAGAGCAGCACTACAGCGTTATTTCATCACCACTCCTCAGATTAATATTATCACACATCAAAACTTCATTGCAGCTAATAATACACTGACAGCTATGATTTGAAAGTATCTACATTCTCCCCATAACACAAAGACGAAGGAAAGCACTTCGATTGAAGATTGTGATCTGGAACTGTTGAAAAGCTACGTTGATCGCTCGAGTCCTGAAAAACTACAGCAAGAAGTATTCTATCTTATCTTGTACCACTTTGGTTGGCGAGATCGTGAGTGGATTAGAAAACAACTAAAGAAGTCCTGTTTAGCTGTTAAGACAAATACGAATGGAAAGGAGTTTGTAGAACTACTGATTCCACAAATTGAAAAGAACGTGCAACCTTCAACTATGAAACACAAAGATATACAAATGTATGCCACAGAAGATGCGAACACACGTCCAGTAGCAGTTATCAAACAGTACTTTATCAAAACTACCTGAGGATTCAGATATTTTATTGTTAAAACCAAGATCAAAAGTAAGTAAATCGGGTGAATGGTATTATTCAAAATATGTTTTGGGAAAAAACAAGCTTGGTGGCATGCTGAAAGATATTTTAAAAAATTCGAAACTGTCAAGAATATACACGAATTACTGTATGCGTGCAACGATGGTGACCAATTTAGCGAAGAAGGGCTGCAATACAAATGAAATTCAGATCCTTACCGAACACAAAAAAAGCGAGAGTGTATTGAGATATACAAAACGGGTATCTAATGAAAAGAAAAGAAAGATATCAAATGCCTTAAGCATGAGTTTAACTAAAGCCAATGAAGTTCCAACGGCTGCAACAAGTTTATCGAAAGCCGATGGAGTTTCTACGACTTCCGCGGTTGCAATGAAGTCATTTGACCAAGAAGTACTGAATGCACAAGGAGAGCTGGGGCCTTTGAAATTTACTTTTGGAAATTGTTCGTTTCAGAATTACACTTTTAACTGACTGATATGTTATCCATTTGGACTGTTTTAGTGGACTGATATGGTGTTATAGTTTTAAGGTGTAGTTAATCTGCTATACTTAGGAATGTTATGCACTGGCTTTGTTAATGCATTGTGTTCTGTTAATTTCATCATTTTCATTGTAATTATTGATTATTTCTTATAGGGCATAAATCCTAAAATGATTCACCATTGAAAAGCAATGGAATTCATAGGGCATAAATTCGACAATTTTGAATTTAACCCTGTAATGATTCAAACGAAAAAATCATTATAGACTGATATAGTTGGGTATATGAATAATATTTTATGTAAGCGTCATTTTGTCTATGGATCTTATTGATTACTACTAGAACGTGTATTCATGTTTTATACATAATTTTAAAATCAAAGCTTTCCATCGTATTATACGCCATAAAGTAATTATAATTTAATTACTTTATGATAAAGACCTTCCGTTTAATGTATCTTTCATTTTGTTTTTAATATATTCTATATATTTTATTTAATATATTGGTTATAAGCCATATATTGGTTATAAACCATGTAAGTACTTCAAATTACAAATTCGTTGATTTTAAATATTTCAATTTTCAATAATACTTAATATCGATTCTTTGGCTTAACTTATAGATTAATATATATGCATTAGTTGGATATATTCACGTAAAGCTTAGTGTCTAGAAAATGTGTTTCTTAAGAATTGATCTTGAATACATCTTCAAAAAATTTCTAATATTCTAATCACATTTTCTGAATTTTAGGATTATTTTACACCTCAAATAATTTCCTGAAATCAGATTCACATCAAAAGTAAAACAATCAAGGGTGTATACATCCGTTTTTATACGTTTTATGCATTTTTTTTTTACTTTTTCATGTCCCAATACATAGTATCTACCTCAATCTTATAGATATTTCAGGGACTGTTGTTAAAAAAAGTCAATATTTTTAATATATCTAGGTTATTATAGACGGTCAATATTTTTAATATCTATAGGTGATTATAGACAGTCCATATTTGAAGTCAATACAAAAGTAGGTCAATCTGTTTTAAAATTTAGGTCCTGGCACATATTTTTGACATATCAAAATATTACCATATTATATATTACATATTACCAGCATATTACTCTATGAGCATATGATAGAATGTATTTAAAAAAATACTTAGATATTACTGTAGAAGATAAACAAAGTATGCCATATATTTTTAATCCGTTTAATCTTGAAAGAGATAGTTTTAAATTATCTCTACGTGAAAGTTAATAAATATAATCATGCTTGTGTTAGTGCTTTATAATGACCATGTTATAAAGAATTTAAACTTTGGAAAAGATCATAAATTTATTGATGATATTAATAATGGATTTAATAACGGTTATTTTAATGGAATAAATAGAAATTGTCCAAAATGTAGTATTATATAAAAATCATATTTTTGTAACTGATATTTTCTAATTTGAATAAAAATACTTACTTAGAAATGGTAATTATAGATATATACATGTGTTCTGTAGATAATTTCGTTTATTTATACAAAATTGATAAACTATAACATATAATATATACTTAGATCTTCTACTCCATAATATGTATATAGAAATTTGCATCTCCTTATGTAGTATATGTACGTATATTCAAATAGTATGGGGTACAATGGCGTATTATATTTGCTTTTGTAATATACTTCCAAAATAATGTGTTTTGTGGTGTGTCAAATTTCCTGGCATACTCCACTTGTCCGGTACTCGAGAATGCGCGGTTTTTATCCTCTGTAATTTCTTTAGTCGTAATTTTTCGATAGATGCAATATCGTGAAATTGTTAGGTACATCCTTTTTCTCTGCATACTCTATATATAAGAAGAATGAAATTAATTAATTTAAGCCGTCTTGTGCTTTTGTAGGTATGTAAATATAGGTATGCGCATGTATAATTATATATTTATATTTACGTTTTATGCCATGACTGTTGTTTTGCATATTTGTAATTATATAATGCAGAAAATATTAAATATATATATATTCGGGATATTTTTAAATCTAAACATAAACAAAGCAAAATATTATTTAAAAAAATCACATCCTTTAATAATTATTTGGGTTGAATTTTCTTCAATTTTAATTGTTGAAGAATGAACACATATTCACAAAAGTTAGAAAATATTATAATATATATTTAAAAATTTTTAATTATGAAACTTTTCATTATATGAAATGATACAATTCTTGATAAATGACGAGATATTGAATATCTTGAGCAAGTTTATACTTTATGCAACATATTTTAATTTTATATTTAACTTTTATTTTAAATTTTTTTACACAAAGTTCTCCATTATTTTAGAACCAGTATAAAAGATTTTTTGAATAATGTATTATTGGCTGTAAAACAATCAAGCTAATGACATTAGAATATGTCTTCATTTGGTTAATGAAGAATTCATGTACATGTATATAATTAACTCAAATGTTGATGTTCAATATATATATAAATTAATTGCATCAATTAGTTTAATTAGTTTCTTTTTCAAAATCTGTAATTCATATTACTGCCTATAACTGCACCTATGCAAAAATAGTCTATTATTTTTACAATGAGTAAATTTCTGGATAGCTCGTTAACATGACCTATATACCAAAAATGTCAATTTTTATGTCCTAATACAGTGTTTAGTAATACATTTTATGAAGTTATTTTAAAGAAACGTTCCGTTATAATTGTTAACAGTTCGTACTCATAGAAAAACTGTAGATTTTTAAATGTCATACTAATGGATTGTAAAGCGTTCCTTACAGCGTCACGTGATTGATAATGTGTCGTATCTATGTCAACTTATAGCTCTGTGTCTCACACTCCTCTTCTCCCCTCTTAGCCGCCGGTGAACGATGCTCCAGCGCACAACGCCTCGCGTCCAGCATGGCGACTGTTAGTCTAGGCGGTAGCACGCACGGCAGTGACGTCAGCAGTGACCTCACCACCACCACCGCAGCCGCCTTGACGTCACCAGGCGGACATACGAGTGAGAGTAGCTCAACTGAACGTTGCTCTCCGCAGAGTGTCTGTGGCGGCGGCGGTGAGACCAACAACGGCTGTGGCGTAGGGGGTGGGTCCTCTACAGGTGTCGGTGGTGGACGGTGGCAGAGCGCCGGTTCTGTCGTGGTGTCCAGTACGACGTCGGGAATTGGACCCGAGGCCTCACAGCCCATCTACTATCAGGCACATGTTCCTCCCGGTGAGTTGTCTGTCCAACCATAGGAAGCAATAGGTATGCCCAGTGGTTAGTGCGTCCGCTTTGCATTACTAAAGGTTCGATTCCTGGATCAGATCACTTTTTGTGTTGGATAATTATACCACAATAACCTCGTGTTTAATGGTCAAAAATGGTTTTGTATATATTGAACATATATATATTTATTACTATTTCTTTCGTAAAACTAAGAAGGTGTTTTTTCAATTGAGCTTCTAGTATATCTTACCATCTCAGTAAAATATATCGATTTTTATTGTATGTAACGTACTTCATCGTCAGATATGAATTTTAAAAATGTTGCTCCGCATATCTTTTTGGGCAATGTTTTTTAATATCTAGTAGTACATAATTATGAATGTTGGGCAATGTAAATAAATACCGTGGAAACTAGTGAACTTTTCATCTTATTAATAAACAATTAACTAATCATCAAAAAATTGTAGACAATCAATATAAAAATTATCTAAAGATTTATGACTAAAATTCATTTTACAATGTTAGTATAATGTTATTATTTTTCTTTATGTTTATAGCATTGGTTATGTTTTCTATTTATAGTATGTATTTAAAGTTTTACTTCTTAAAATTAATATAGAATTACAAATGTCTGGATATATAAAAGTTTTTGTTTAATATTCTGTATAAAAAGACACAAGATAAAATAATATCTTCATTTTGCAACTATCACTGTAAATATAATTAATAAAACTTTTCCTTCGTTTACTTTGAGTAAATATATCGTTGTCTTTTGAGTAAATATTGGTTTAAAAGAACTACAGTAGTAAGTTATTGGGGTTAAGGGATGTTTGTTTTTGAACTGCTCTTCGATTATGTAGGTAACATAATATATTACATCGATGCGTGTAATTTTGTATTCTTTATTCGATATACAAGTCTTGATAATTTTGTGTTTAGTGCGAATGTTCAGCCATTAAACGGTATTTTCCAGTATAGGCGGTTTGGTGCACAAAACGTAACAAAATGTCCTTAATTTTCATTCACATGCGGGTATTAAAATGTATCATTGTAATCGATGTTTATATCCACGCCCAATATTTATAATTTAGAAGTTATTTCACAAGCGTTGCTATTTTTGACTTTATAATATATTTGGTATCATGGTTTTAATAAATGTTATGCATTGGATTGCAGGGATGAAGTACGTTTCAATTATTGTTACGTTTAAGAAAAATGAATATGACATTTAGCTAACAGCATGTGGCGTAAATTAAGAGATTGCTATAACCAACATGTAAATGGACAATGAAAAACCAGTCAATAATATTAATTCGGTATACAATATGATTTCAGCTATAGTTTAATTTATTATAGTATCGTTGTTACGGGAATGAAGGTTGACATAAATTTAATTCTCGATCGAAAACTGATTTCATAGACAATATTCATTGCTAGCGGCCTAGTCTGAAGACATAGTTACTGTTTTTTCTATCAACACCGAAACCAATGTAACTAAACAGAAATGCCTATAATCGTTGTCGTTATAATGTTTTCATCAATAATTATAGACATCTCTACATGTTGGGCGTTTCACCTAAAAACTACGTACCTACTTATATTAGCAGGTATTTTTACGTCGAATATTTCGTAGCAAAGTGTCATAAATTGTCGTGAATGATATCATATATCATTGTGTGAAATATTTCACAGAATTTATGGGCATATATTATCTATAGATTATATTTTTCTAATACTTTTAATTAGATGCATGTGATTTGACTAGTTGCTGTGCCAAAGAACCCTGTTTAAAACTGAACTAAAGGGTAAGGACTTAAAATATATATACATATTATATATTAATATTACGTTTTATTTCAAATCTTATTGATTTAATATTTAAAATTTAATTTTTTATCATTTTTTGATATTGCGGTTATTCGATAAAGTATTAAATATAAAGCTATCTATACAGCATACTTATTTTATTCTTTCATTAAAAATACTTTAAGACCTAGTTTTTATATTGAAGCTATTAATTATAATGTGCATATTAAGTTGTCCTAAATATTTCACTTTATTTACCTAATCAACTTTTTTGTAATCTTATTTAGCTGGCATACAGGCAACTTTTTTCATAGGTTGTTTGTAGGATATTAAATTATTGTTCGGCTACTTTAAGACTCAAGGGTTTTTAAATAATCAAAGTGAAAGAATTGTTTTGTCATTTTCTCTTTGTGTACATGAATTATAATAGATTATTGTGGGTTTTATTATTCCTTTTTACTACACTGCACTATGTACCTACCATAATTTTTACGCAATAGGAATCGACGAAAGCTTTAAAAAATACTGAAGGTATAATATATGTATTTAAACGGCTATATTTGGGTAACTAAGATGACCTTGAAATTAATAGATCATTATAGGTCATCTTGAACTTCGTCTGACCTTGAAATTAATTTTGAAATCTTCTAGAGGGCCACGACTATTAGGTCTTTGCTAGGTTAAATATTGACAAATATAAATAAAAATTGCCAATATTTAACCTAAAATCTTTCTGTTTCTATAAGGGAGATTAAACAAGGACGACGGTCATAACTTCAAGGTCATCGGTTGCCTAGTTACCAGGCTATATTCGTTTGAGAAATATACCATTTCTATTCAATATAAAGCTTTCGTTGATTTCTATCCTAAGAACTAAGGGGACCTATATTGTACTATATATCAACATCAAGAAGTTTGATGTATAATACAATATCTATGATTGTAATATAGTGCTGTATTTTGAAACGTCGCCTTTGAGTAGAAGTACATAATATATAATAAGAGTGTATTTCATCAGCTGCTGCGGAAATGAATTATCATAAAATGGAGCGCAGTTGATTGTTTGCTTGCGCTGATCAACACCGGAACTACAGATATGTTATAAACGTACAGATGATAAATAAGATACGGATATGCTACATCAAAAATGTATTCTGACAATGTGTTATTTCTTTTATTTATGTTATCATTATTATCTGCTGTATCTAACTTCTTATCGTACTATAGATCTAATACTTCTTATCGGACTTATACTTCTCTGTAATATTTATAATCATTGTGTATAAATTGTATACATGGATAAATTATGATCATCACTTAACATAACGGATACTGTACTTTACCTATATATAACATTGTTTATCTATATTTTGACATTTTATAATACTATCCGATGAATTGAAACGAAATCAGTATTGCTTATCGAAAATTATCGTATTGCTAACTTAGACAATTAAACATCCTCTTTGCAAATACGTTCAGATTTGTCAATATTGATAATATTTATTATTTATTATATTTAATTTGAAAAGTGCATAATACACGTAAATATGATATTTTTCCATAATAGGTTGTTACATGAAGTATTTATATAACTCATTTAGGTTTATTATAGTTAAGAATTAGTTGAAAAAAATGCTTATATATTTGCAAAATATTTTTATTTTGAAACCCTGGGATGTTTTATCCTAACAATTTTTAAATAGGATCATTTTCTTATATTATAATATTATTATTGGGTAAAATATCGAAAGAAAACGTTGATAAAAGTTTTTAAAATAGTTTTATGATAAAAAATATATCGTGATTTTATTTTTAAACATTTATTGCCTATTTAATGGAACTTTTAACGAATAAAATAGTAGAAAAGGTGAATAAAAAATGAATACAATGAGCACGTCATTAAAAAGAATATATTAAGATCAATTTTTATACTTAGAATACACTTAGGTATACCTAATCGTTAACCAGAGCTTGGCCAGTCAAATTCACATGGTGTGACATACTAAATATTTTTATAAAATGTCTCCTGTTACATATTATTTTAAAGC
>JAYRBW010028338.1:0-12292 GCA_036023295.1 Invenusta paracnida
ATTCGATTTCAAATTTTATATAGCCGTTGGGCAGGTGAACTTTTCGAGATTGCAATACCGTCGTTAAAAGGTTAAAATGTTTAAACTACATCGATTTGCTTTAAAATATATGTTTCGCTCTGATACTCCACTTTAAATTAAAGAGCGACAAAATATCCTTTATTCCAAGAGTTACATATTCCTGACAAAAAGAGCGCTATCCTAGCGATTCCACTTTTGGAAAGCACTCAATATCTGCATCCAAATTTAAAACAGTATTAATGCTAAATGTCAAACATGTGCAATTTTTAATACTGTGTATAATCAATTAAATGATACAATAAACATGAGTATTAATGCCTATTCATTTATTAATTCTGGATTAGCTCTGCTCTCTGGCCTACCACTAACCAAAGTTGACTTAACAGATATATGCTACAAGAGTTACATCACCAAATCGAAACAGACAACGATAAACGATTGAATGAACTGAAGTCTGCTATCGACACACTATATACTACTGCGCACACATCTATACAAACTCAACTCGCCGATGAAAAGCAGCAAATCGATAATCACGATATTAAGCTACAGAATACAGAAATCTAATAAGCTCGCATCATTAGTGACCTAGAATCTAAAAATAGACAACAGTACGCCATAATATCTGGAATTCCGGAAAACGACACGAAATTGTTACAAATAATCACTAGAAAATTGCACGGCGATTTGGATTCTGATTTTGAACCTTTTCGACTGGGAAGACAAACCCCTACAGCTTCAAGACCACATCCTAGAAAAATAAAATTCAAATCGTCCGATCAAAAAACAAAAGCTATTAGTCGTATCCGTGGTGATCTGAAATAGAACCCTAAAACCAAAGTAATCATCAACTTCGACGAAACACAAATGACACGTAGTAAAATTGCTAGACTGCGAAGGAAAAAAACACCTAGTTGGTCAACATCGCACTAAAACAATTAAAAACCCGAAAAATAAACTTCTTGCGGAAAACGACGTCGTAGGCTTTCGCCCTGAAAAATTAGCTTTTTCATAAACAAGAATCGTGTATCCAGTAACTGCAGTAACCGTACTAATCATTCTAAAAATCAACTACCTTCTCATAAATCAACCCACAATACCACTTCTTCTCCTCCAATTATCGAGGAGGACGATATTCGCACTTCTTCTACTCATCTTAATATCGACGCCCTCGCGTCACAGAAACGTAATAAATAAATAAATAAGAGCTTTATTCTTCAAATGTCAAACGCAAATGTAGGTTAATCCAGCAATAGAAAATACAGATATAAAATATAATGGTGAGTGATTACAGGAATACATAATTAGAAAAATAGTAAAGGTTATATATGTAAATAATAGGATAATAGGAGCGTGTTAGAGTTTATAAAAGGATAGTGTAAGAGGTTACACCGTGGTTACACCGAAACATCGACAACTCCCTCATAAACATACCGAAGTTTATTCTACTCAGAGGTGATCGTCTCCAACTTCCATCGATACTAAAATTCGTCGAGGAGGCCGAACCTGTGTAAGGGGAAGAAACATACTCTGTTCGCAACGGCCGACCTAATCAGCCTCCAACAAATTCGTTTCAGAAACTCCTTCAGCCTCAGCTGTACTGCCAGGTTAAAAAATATGCCATCTTCTGATTCCTTTGCTTATATGTACTGATAACTAATATTATTAAAACTTACTTTATTATTATATTAATAATACCTACATGTTACTTACTGTCGTTGTATACGATTCCCATCTTTACAAAGTATTCTCAAATATACACTTATTATTATGTATAATGAAACATATATTTACATGGTAAATTGTTGCATCAAAATAATTTTCTTTTCATAAATATATAAATAAGTTTTTCTTTCTAAAAATTCAATACTTTGTACGTATAACGCTAGAAGAGCTTGCGAACACGCTTGATATATGTAAATCATTTTTTCTATCTTTATTTTAGTGAAAAAATAATAAAATAATGTTATTGAATGGTTAAAATCTTTCAAATAATCAACTCGCTTAATTAATTTAACACCGCATAATCCAATGCAATACTTTTGCGTACATGAATATATTACTAGTAATCTACAATTATATATTCCACATTCTACGCAGTAAATCATAGTTAATTTCTCAATTAAAATAACACCGAGTTCATTTTATTTTTTCTAGAAAGGTGACTAACAATTTTCAAGCATAACATTTATAGATACATCAAAAACTTGCATATTGTTTGTAGACAGCATACATTATACATTTTAGTGACACACGGTAATTAATCTAAGTGTAGCCTAGATAGACCCATTAGAAAGAAAGGCAATGAGAGTTACATCACATATTGAGCATGATATTTCATATTGGACGAGATAAAGACTGCAACAAGATAACTTAAGAATTTTATAAAATGTAAACCTCATAACACCATAATTTGTTCGGTCGATTTATATTGACAGACATTTTCGTTCAAGACTCGGTTAGAAAAAGTGTAGTGATTGGTTTCATAACTACCAAAGAGATCAACACAAAACATGTACCTTTATGGATTATAAAATTACTTAGGGACGTACCAGTAGATTGCGTTAGAAGGAAACATTCCTACATGTTGGATCTGTATTATGTTATGTAAGCTTTTCAGTATTATGCAGTTGTAAAATAAATAGGTATATATGCAATTAGTTTTGGGAATGTGTCAAAAATGTCCAATTTTATAATAACAATCGCATTGAAAAATTGTCTTCATCTCATCATGATGACAAAAACATAGATTTGAGTAAACATGGACTACATATTATAATAATAGAACTCTAATACACGAAGTGGGGGCATAACAAAGTAGTAAGTACTCTTTCAATCTTTGGAACCAACCACAAAACCGAAAGTTAAAACAATTAATCGCTTTCCAACTTTTTTCATTAACAGTTGGAATTATCAGTAATAGGGTATTTGAGTTGGTTCAAATTACAAAAAACGTTAATTAAATAAGGCAAAAACGAAAAATAACCAAAAAGGACAACATAATTGCACAGGGGAATCATCTGACATCATTTTCTGTCAATATTTTAAGTACATTATATGTATATATACAATACCAATTGTACTTGTAACGCGAGTAGCTGTGTAAAAAACAATAACGTTGTTAAGCATGACAATGTATAAATAACTATTTATATAATATCAAATTGTTCAACAATAACATAATGCAACTTTATTTTGGAATTTAGAAATATACTATAGTACAACTCGGTAGTATGGATTATGAAATCATTGTTTGGAACAGCTAACATGTTGTATTTGTCAATTTGCACTAAATCTAGGCACAAAAGAAACAAAATACATATTATCCCCAATAAATCGATCAAGTTGTGTCAAAAAGTCGATCGATTGATGAAGGGAAATGAATTCATCGACTGTCAAATATTATTGGAACTACAGGCTGTGTGCATGATATGTTTGGCAAGCAAGCAAGCAGAGTAGTGCTCAACTTGTGGAGAGTAATCTTTGGATCGATTATTGTAACATAGGCGATCTGTGATTGAATGGCAAAATATGGATTAGTGGAGAGTGACTTAGTTAAGAGGAAGGAGAGAGACGAGTTTAGCGTAACACTATTTGTATTAGGTTTGCGCTAAACTCCAAAAGAAACTTTACACGGTCAAATAATGAATAATGAGAAGGTTGAATCGTGTATTCGAATGAATAATAGTATAACCAGTATAATAGTAAAAGAATCGTTTACACAATATGATTTACGTAGGTATAATTTTTTACAAATATACTCAAATTATTAAAATATATTTTTTACTAGGTCTACTTATACACATATGCGAAACGTGGTTTTATATTATTAGAATATTTGATTAATATTGTAGAAAAACGGTATGTATATTTATTAAGATGTACTTTACATCCAAGTCATAATTATTGCTATTTCTGTCATTTAATTGGTCCTTACTACAGAATAAAATACAATTGCTATAACTTGTTCATAATATATTCTTATAATCCACTACACCTCCTCTGTAAAACTAAATCAATCTTGTATGTGGTTTAGTAACACTCATTTTTGAACATTAGAAAAAGAAATATTAAACAAATGACTAGCTTCATTTCAAAAGTGAAATAACACAGCCTCCATGCACTCTCCTCCAATCAGAACTGACGATACAATCAACCAATCAAGACTCGTCCGCCAGACAGGCCAGTATTCGCTGCCTCGTCTTTCTGTCCTTGGCCACACAGTGGACCAAGTTGGTGAGTTGACGACGTGAGTAGCGCTCTTTGTGATCGCGGACCCAGCCCTCCATCTCATGGACCGGAACATAGAAGGCCTTGATAAAGTCCTCCACCATTTCTTTACCGGGAACTGGCCTGTAACAGTGAAGATGCAACAACTACAAAGGATTCGCGTTAGTCTTTCTGTTTACTTATCTTTTTTTAAAAAGCTTTCAATTAAAATTTAAAAAAAAACTAAATTTATGTGAAAGTATATAAATTTTTAATCTCCGTTTTAGACTCTATCAGAATTTACTCTTTACAGGTATTTTTAAATCATACATGGAAAATAACACAAATAAAACATATATTTAACTGGTCATAGCAAAACACCGAATCGAGCGCAAATCTCAAGACAAACCTAATAGTAGTCAATTTCTCGGCCCGAGCGAGGTACTGCTGCAGATCGAGGAGCATGAGACTGCGGCCCTCTGGTGTGCACTGAGTGGGCTGAGAGAATCCCTCAACTAAAGCGGCGCCAACCCCGCGCAACACCAGGTTCCAGATGAGGTTCTCGGTAGCAGTCGGGAGTGGAATGTGGACCGCTAGTTGGGTCAGACGGTGCAGAAAGGCGTCCAGCATCTAGCAGGTCGAGGGGGGGGGGGTAAGAGAACGGAGTGTTGTATAGGAGAAAGTACGAAAGAACACTAATTCAAAAGTCAGAATTGGTTTAAAAATTATATGAAAAAAGTAGTAATAACATATTATACTACTAGCAAGTAATAGATATTAAATAATATTATTTAAAAAATTATTATACCAAATCAGAGAATATTTACGAACAAGAGATTACATAGAATAAATGAAGAGTACAATTTTAATTAATTCATGAATCAAGAAAATAGATTTACATATGATTTATAAAAGAGCTAAATAAAAAATGTTTCAAATGATATAAGATACAGTAATAGCAAGCACACAATACTACTAAATAGTCTTAAGAATAAATATACTATAATTTCATATTTAAAATGTGTAGAAAATGTTATTCGACGTGTTGAGTCCGATATGAGACTACAGAAGATAAATGTAGAGGAGAGTTGTATATAATTCATAAAACACGAAATTACACTAATTGGATAGCCCGAATCTAGAAGAATGAAATATAAAATACTGGATTTATAGTAATATTTCCACTATGAAAATATCAAGTAGGTAGAACCTAATCGAATACTTCTATTTTAATATTGATATTTTACATTATTTTACCCGACATAGATTAAAGGGAGTAAACATACTTCATCTCCCTTTTTGTGTCTATTAATTACCATATTGGTTCGATTACTAAAAAAATAGCCTTGAAGAATAGAAACAACGTTTCAAAACACCACTCAAATGAATTCCTTAATTTTCAGAAAAAGAATATCCAAAACAATGGCCCGTTAAATTATAACTAATAAAAAATTGAAGCAAATTGAATCCATCATTATACACAGTAGCATTCCTCCATATCAGCGTTTTTGTCTTGTCCGTGTAGATTTCCTATCTTTTACATTTACTTCAGTTCGTCTATATCGGTAATTCGTTTATATATATAGACAACTTTTTTTTTCTCCTGCGACAATTTATTTACTATTTTCGCAGAGCCGAGCACTGTTGACAATTTTAAATAAAACAATATTTAAGGTTATGTTATAATACTTTTGGTACCGTGCATCAATAGACGTAATAATATATTATATTTAAACAGCATTGAGTACATATTACATGAGAGCGATGAATCAAACACTAACAACAAACCCTATTGTATTATGCTTATTACTGTTATACATTTCATCTTAAAAAATGTTCTACAACTTCTCCTACTAAATATGTATAATATCCTAAAGATGCACTTGTTATGAAAATGATCTTATTCCGAGCATATTTTGTGTTGTTTATTTTATTATAGCTATAAGTAAAATATTAAAATAATGAAATAATGAAATTAAAATAAATTACCAACCATTGACAGTTATCACGAATACCACACGTTTATCAGGGATCCGTGTCATTTAAATTACCAGTTAAAATAATCGCGATCATCCCAATTTATCAATAAAATTACTAATATTTTTTATGCGAAATCCTGCTAGCGATATACATAAAAATTAAATGCTCTGCCGGTGATATATAATCTAGAAAAAGTCTGCTGCCGATATACTTTATATCCAATACACTAGTAACTGATGATATTCAAAATAGGCAAATTAGTCAAATTCGCCTATATCAGCAGTTAATCCATATCGGCGTCTTTTTTTTCACCCTTGGATCGCCGATAGACGAATTTTACTGTATCATTTTTTCAAGAACATAGTTCAATACTTTTCATTTAAAACTTGTCAAACATTACACGTCTCTCACAGATTCATGGAAAAGCTACCTTGCTTAACTCGTCCGTATAAGCGCTCCACTTGGTGCCCATCTCACGCGTGGCCCAGTTGACACTCGACATCATCTGCGGTATCTTATCGTAGTCCAGGCAACGGACTGCAAAGCTCTGATAGACGGGTTGTCGAAGGTCCCAAGCGGCTGGTAGAGATTGCTCCTGTAGAGGGAAAAATAATATATTTACACAATTGTTCAAACTTACTACTAGTGAAGTCAATAAGTAGTATAGCATAAACACACTGACATTTTCATTTAAAAAGCAACAAAAGATGAGCGTGTGGCCTTCTTTAATATGTTATCAAATCAGTTATCAAAACGTTTTCGAATATAATAATTAAATTATACTAACTAAATTATAATAACAACATCTCTAAAATCTCACAATAATTTCTTTATCAAAAGGAAGGCAGTAAAAACAATCAAGATAATTATTAGGATAGTATATTAATTATAAAATTAATCAGTTACCAATTACAAATTCTCATTAACTATCTGTTACGATTTAAGTTACGTGATTTAACCTCAATATTTGATTAGTAATTTTGTTACAAATGATACGTACCAGAATTCACACTTGTCTGCACGCTGGGTTCACTTCAAAATTCAGACAATCATATCGGCCGCTGAGTTTACCCAAAAATACTGAGAATCGCTTTGCCACTTGCCACAGTCCTTTTCAACACTTGACCCTTTTCTAATTCTTTTCACAACTTATTTTTTATTCAAGATTTAAATCAAATTCAAAACTTTCACAAACGCTTATGAAACTTTACTTTAGCACAAGATATTTAACTCAACAGATATTTACTCGATACTTGTAATTACAGAATTCCTCTCGAAATCAATAGACGCATCGGTAGCCCAAATTAACATACATTAATCAACGTATCATTGTCTGTGGGAACACATACATATTAAAGTAACTTACTACTATAAAAGCAAACAGGTAGTATTAAAAGTAAATATTATTGGCACGTTAATTAGTTTTTCATAAAATAACACTAATTTATGAACTAATCAATGGACTAATAGTAGAAAAATATTTACAATAGTTGCAGTCATCTGAAATAAACTATTTTTCCTATTAAAACAATATACATTTACAAATTTACGGACCACTGTCCACTTCAGGTGTTATAAAGCATACACTGAGAATGTGTACTATATTACATATTAACAAAAACGAACACTTATACACAAGTAGCCCATACAATAGCCTTTGCAATATCAAAAATAAGCGACATTTTTTAAAGTGACGTTGAAATATTTTTAAGAATTTTTAATTACGTAACTTTCCTATAAATAAATATTTATACGTTTGCGTCCATTACAAATTAAGCCATCAGTTAACATTTTTTATCACATTACTACGGACACAAGAGAAAAACATATCGCTCAAGCTATGAAATACATAGTACCTGTATAAACTATACATTAGATAGCTTTCTCACGCAGATTCCTAAATTTTAGAATAACACTATCTAATCAACCAATGTTTAAGATAAAGTAAGGAATACAATTATTTAAACACACCTGCACGCGTGTGTATATTAAATTTCGAAATACGGGTATTAATTGGAAACACGACAGAAGAGGGCTCGCCCTAGCTTTCATGTACTAAGCTAAACTGTAATTAGTGCCTCGTACACCTACCTAATGAAATATTTAGTTTCAAGCTCTTTGCTAAGAAAACAATTCCTGGAGTCTCTGTGAATGTCTTGAAATGAAGACGGTGCATAGAGTAGAATTTCACCATGTAGTTCCTTTCCAAATACGAGAGACACATAGCTTAACCTGTAAATAATGTACACTTAAAATAACTAAGTATATCTTGCATTGTGTTGAGTCTATTGATTGAACTGAGAACTATGTGAGACATAAGAGGCACTATGCCCATAGAAATGGAGCTAAACTAGTAAAAAGAACCTTTTTCTAAAACGCGGCATCACTGTAGACTTACTGGGGGCAAAAAGGCATCTTTTAACATTTGATTGAATAAAGGAGAAGTCCCCTATAATCTCGGTTACTCGGGCAGCCAACGAAAACCCAGACTTTTGCCACGTATTACAACAAGCAATCGATACTTCTGCACTCATTTGCATGTACGCGCGGCGCGTTGTACAACACAATCATTTATTTTATAATTGAAATCATTTGATGCCTTACGGAGATGAGTCCTTCTTATAGTAATGGATCCCCTTGAAACCTATCCCATGGGTCTGCCGATCCACAAAAACAAGTTTCCATATATTTCTGACTGTGGGATTGATATAAGAATGAATAATTCTTATTCGACATTATTCAACCGCAGTTAAATAATACACAAATTAAAGCCAAATATATAACATTCACGTCCTGGATATTAGAGAAACAAGTTGTAGGCGAGTCTGTTTATCAATAAAACACTATACTAACACCTAACCACCTTTCACTAAATGTCAAACCTGTTTTTAATAGTAACTTCTAAGCAGCACAGTCATTTTGTGTGATTCTTTAAGTTCAGCGCGCTTCTACATTGAACACGAACACATCCAATGCAATGCATAACCTCACATTTTACTCATTTGCAAGGTAACACTGTCATTAAAAACTCTTCTCTTTCATGACAAGAACAACTTAAACAAACAAGCTTAGTGCTGCTATCCAAAGTGCAGCTTTTAAAAAACGTTAAAACACATTTTCTTACCATAATGGCAGTAAATTTAAATTTTAAAGTAATTGATTTAATAGACTCAATAGACTCAATAGAGTACTAATGTTCTATCGTCACATTACCAAAGTTGAAAGAGACTAGTGCACAAAATGTTTGCGAAACACAAATCATCTGCAAAAAAATAGTTGTAATAATAAACGGTATAATCATAATACCAAAAACAGTTAATACGAATTTACTGAGAACGCATCTTTGACTGTATCAATACGCATTATTCAGTTGAAACTAAAGCAGTATAGAAACTTCCAATGTTGTGTTTTAATCACGATTTTAAGGACATTAAATGATAATATTTCGTTTGTAAAGATTGCGAATTTCTATTACAATGCATTATTTCATAAGTGTTTCAGTTCCAACAAATAACTCCACGTTTATCTTGCGACACGAAATGTGTGATGTTATCCTAATCAATTAATCAAGCTTTTCGATTATTTCGATTCGATTGATATCTTACAGAATGAAAAATAACAAGGAAGGAGTTCCATGACTTTTAGTAAAAAAACAAGCATTTCCAAACAACTTAACTTCTTTAGTTGTCCATTGATGTTAATTGATGAAGAAAAGAAGTACAGCAATTACCATCATTGCTTTTTTTGACTTTAGACAATGAAGCCTGCTAGATATAACATCCCAAGTAACACCTTTGTCGCATACTACACGACATGTAGCACCTACCTGGAAGATATTGAGGAAGCCCCGCTTCTCCTCAGGAAGGAAATCCCTCAGATAGGGGACCAGGGATCGATAGAGAACCTCAGTGAGATGGCAGAGAGACTCGATGGCGACCATTCGACAAGGCAGACTCTCTGGATCCGTCAGAGACACGCTAGCTGAGAGTTCTGGCGCTGGAATCCGATCCTAGATGGAGAGGGGATGGTGTTGCACATGAGAGATTTAGACACACACGCAGGTGCACTACCTATTTTATTTTATTAAAAAGCTAATTTACACATTTTGTGTAATATTTTTATAGCTTATCATAAGGAAGAAACTTATTATGATGCACCTAACGAAGAAAACCGACTGAATGTCAACTTTGGTGGTGAAATTTGACTGAAACAAATCATTAACGAGAAGCACGAAGGAAATGTCTTAAACGTGTTTTCAGGTCGACGCCTAATGCCCAAAACCTCTGAGACGAGTGTTTACGTGACACGCACCTGACTCTGCCGACCCACATCAGCCTCGGTGAGAATAAGGCGCTCTGAGATCCGCTTCAGTGCCACACGAAGTCGGGGAGTGAAGATCCTTTGCACAGGTTCAGTCTGAAGTGACAGAGAGAGAGAGAGAGAGAGAGAGAGAGGGGATAGATATAATTATTGATTAACTACTTTTCATTTTAACATAGTTTCGACTAATCAAAATTATCACAACCTTAGCTTTTTAGACCTATTTACAGTTTTCTAATAGAATGTTATAAGCTGTTTTCAAACACCCTCGAGAGAGAAAGCATAATTCGGAATACTTAAGTTTGGAACATAATAAGAAAAATGGTAAAAGAATAGTCTTACCTTGTCCTGGGCGAAGAAGTGGTAAATCTGAAAATGAAATGAAATATTTTATTAAAAAATATGTTTTAGTTTAATTACTAATAACACGACAAGCAGATATCTATAAATTCTTCTACTGGAATTCAATTTGAATAACCCCCTAACAAAAAGCAAAAAAAAAATTAACTATACAATCGAATCGGAGCAGCTGGAATTTAATTCAATGTACAAACCTTTCATTGCATCGTATAAAGAAAACTACAACCTTTATTTAGCTCTTATGTCATACTCCACCACCGACTGGTACCTTAGGACTTTTTATGGTAGCCAGGTAATACATTTGAAAATAAAGTACACGTTTCTACCTAACGAATGGACCATAAAAAAAGACTAGTTTCAACTCAGTATGTTATTTAACAACTTCATATTTTATAATATTGAGAGAAAAAAAGCATGGAGAAAGGGTGATTACACAGTGAAAATAAATAAGGTTTAATAAGATGTAGGTCTTGTAAGGAAGAAAGCAACACAGACACTAGTGGATACTTAGAAACTATTTGTCAGAAATAATGAAATTTATGCAATTTGTATTTATGTGACTCACAGAATTAATAGATTTTCTTCTAAGAATAATGTGAATATGTTAAAAAAACAGATTATTATAACAACAAAAATAGGTGAACTTAAATAAATAAATGTTCCACAAATATGCAATTATCTCACACATATAAATAATAAAAATATGAAAGGTTGCACTACACTGTAAATTGCAATGACAAGTTTCGTTTTAAATTAGGTGATTAATTAAAGAAGACAATTGTCAAAAGCCATTTGTAACTCACTGAATAAAAGTAGTATTCGAAGAGTTGACAGGTAGCAAAAGTAACCTCCACTCCAATTGGCTGAAGCAGCCGGAGCATCTGCATATACCGGCCTGTGATTGGTGGAGAGAAAGATACACACGATTTAATAAAAAGCTTTGAGGCTTATAGAAGTTGCAAGGAAATTAAGATATTTCGTTTTGCAATTTTGTTATTTAAGTAATTAAATTACATTCACAATCATGAGGTACAATATTAAACTAGCCTAAATATATAGAATTACGTAGTTATATATACGACAGGTATACAATGTTCACATAGAAACAGGAAGATCCCGCTGACGGAATGGTAGTCAATCTAAAAATAGAACTCCACTTGTTTACAGCTAAAAACAACGATGCGTTCTAGGATTTAATTTTAAATAGATGAACGTTAAGTTGAAAAATATTTAAAATCTATAAAAAAATAACTAGATAAGATTTCTATTCTGCGCCAAAATAAATTTGATCTTGCTCAACTTCCCTTGTTTCCATCTCGGTTTCAATCAAAGACGTTTAAATATACTACCTAGACTAGACACGATAATAGAAAGAGAGACAAAATATATGTAATTCTTCGGT
>JAYRBW010028349.1:0-12292 GCA_036023295.1 Invenusta paracnida
TACTAAGAGTAGTAGAATTACAGGATTTTTAAGATTTAAGATTTTAAGATCGACAGTGAATTACGGGACACCCTGTAGTATCTACAGTTACTTCCTTTTTATTAAACTGTGCATCAGGGGACAATTTAATTTGAATCTACCTCTATGAACACCGAAATTTGGATGCACAAAAAATGTGTGCAATCGAATATTGTTTGACTGACTATTTAAGGGTTTCGTGGTTGCTGCCTCTAATTAACACATGTGTTGTTATTCTAACACATGTTATAAGCGTTTCAATTCTGATTTTATTTGCATTTCCATGCCCTGGCAGGAATGGGACATAACACTACAATTGTGTAACTTGCTAATAGAGTACAATTGTGAAACATTGTATAAGAGTGTAGTTTGCTAATTGCAGATGTAACATAATTCAGTGAAAATATTATCAGAATGTGAATAGGTAAATATAAACTTTTTAATAATCACATGTACGCCTTATCTATCTCTCTAATAATAGATTACGCAGGAAAACATACGTTTATTGTATTTTGTGATTGGTATATGAAATACATTTATAAGTTCCTGGCTCAGAATAGTTCATTAATTTTGGAAAAATTATATATTTTTAATTTTCTTAAATAGTAGATTTTATGCATTTTTTACAAATAGGGGAGTGTATTTTTAGGGCGTGATCACGACCACATTTTCGGGTGCACATTTGCAAGTTGCATTGATCCATTTATTCATGTAACTATCTGAGCAAAACCCCCTCTCTCCACCGGGTATGAATTGGGTTACCATCCACAGAATTGTTTTAATTTAAATATCTTTTTAAAATGTCCTTTGATGTCATCTAGTCTGTGGCCTTTGTTTACTATCAAACTTATTTGGCAATCATGATTCTTACAATTTATTGTGCATGATTTTTGAACATGAATTTATAAACTTTTCCAGATTTTATATCGTTTTTATATATAAATTTAGGTTTGGATAACAATGTTTTTATCACGTTTTATTTAAAAAATTGATATATAATAACCTGTCTGTATTAATTTTAAAAGGAAACAAATATAGTAAAGGAAAATGCTTCACTACGTTCATTTTAATACCAGAAAAACGACAATAAACTTATGTGAATTAATCAATAAAAAGTTTATAAAATCATCGATATTGACAATATGGATTTTAACAAAGGCAGACTTAATTGTTCTAATTGTGGACAAACTTAACTATCTAACAGCACTAATAATTATGTTTCATCAGCATTCAACCAACATTAAATATATTAGTTACCCATCCCATTGTAGATAACAATATAAATTAGTTGGCACATTTTCTTGCTTGAATATTAAGTTGACAAAACACATTGACTCAAGTGTATATATTTAATGGTAAGTCATAAATAGTTATCGAAATGTGACTGACCTCATAAACTAGCTCACATGAATGTAGCGGAGATGAAGATACTAGAAGACAGCGGTTGAAATTATTTTAATTGTATTTTTATACGCTAATAATCGGGCATGATTAAAGCACTTTTCAAAAGATCAATTTAGTCGTATTAACTGAATGTTCGATAATATTCATGACATGTTTGATGAACTGCTACTGCACGCAAATATAAAAGCAATAACGTTACTATTTCCTAAAATTTCATAATTTATTTCCTGTTGGATGTATTCAAAAGTATACATTTTACGGTTTAGACGTTGCCTATAATTCATAAAAGCAAATAAATAGCATGTGCAAAAAGGTTTTAGAAAATTATAAATACCTTTTATTTATTTCCTCACTTGGGGGAAGTTTAAGAGACGGATCACTGTCCATTTGAACATATCACAATCATTAAGAAAAGAAAACTGTCGACAATGTTCGTCATCACATTATGGCAGACGATTAAATTCACATAGACCTAGATGTCATTAGCCACTCCTAACTCAATTAAACTCTAACTGAGTTTACATAGCTCAACCTATCACAACCTAATTTAACCTGGGTCGACCTAGCTCTTATACCTAGTCTTTAGTTCTAAATAGTTAAAACTAGCTCAATCTGGCCCAAATCTAAATCTACCTAGCTATGTAGAGCTAGATAGAGTTTAGATATAACAAGTGCCCTGGAAGTTCAAGAAAGATAGCTCCTTCTAGAAGCGAAAAACTATCTGTAAACACACATAATATGTACGTCAGTAACCGGATCCTCAGTGGTCCAAAACAACCCAGCATTGGCACGAAACGGTTTTCATTCTTTCTACAAGCACCTGAAAAGTATTGGTGTTATGAGGCTAAGATAACTAAGTGATTTTGGTACAGCCTTCTCCTAGGAATTCATCGATTACCTAGCATGAGCCTTCCCAGACGACGAGTTTGAGCTGTGATTGAAGCCCGTTTGCATATTTGTTTCCCAAATATATATATTTTAAATGTTTTACAAATATTTATGAAATTGTACATATTCGTGCGCAATTAGAGAAATAATATACATACATTCTAAAATACAATTATTTTAGCTAATATATGAAATAATAATAATAACGAGCAGAAATGATTGTCAATAATAAAACGCTAACCGGCAACTTTTAACGATTATAATAATAATTAATCTATGTTGGCATAATCTAAAACATGAAATTGCATCAGTTATGCGCAATTATTCATACATTATTCTACGCGCTGCATTGCTTCATATAAATATATATAATAAGATTTAATGCTTTTAAACTTTTTTAAAAAGCACTGCCGCGTCGAACCGCGTTCAGTGTGCATTGGCCTTTAGAATGGAGTATTTTTGTTTGACGATTGGATGAACGATTTACCCCAGGAGTTCTGTGTTCTCGAGGACTACTTTGGATATCATGAGAATTTAGCTGCACTGGTACGTCAAGCAAATACTCCAGATCAGCATCTCCTGAACCATCAAGGTCGTTCGTCAAATTCGTGTATTAGTGGAACATATCTTTTATTTATTTTATTTTTTTATTATTAGCCAAAAATGGCAAAAGTGTGTTAACTCATATCATAAAAGAATTGAAATAAGCGTAAAATGTGTTAGCTATTTAAAAATATATTTTACTTGAGCTAACTATGTTTTTTAATATTGTCAAGCTTTTCAGAAGGTAATTTAGAACTGTATTTGATTAAATGTATTATCTAATAAATTAAAGGTATCAATTTATGTATCTTATAGTAATTAACAAATATCTGTCTTGAGCTGTTTAGTTTTAATATTAAAAAACATAGTTAGCTCAAGTCAAATATATTTTTTAAAGAGCTAACACATTTCACGCTTATTTCAATTCTTTTTTGATATGAACTAATACACTTTTTGCCATTTTGGCTAATAATAATATCATAGTTTTTTGTTTTATACCTATTTTATCTTGATACAATATATGCTATTTTATGTTATGTTTTTTGATACGAAATAAAGATATTGTTATTTTATACCTATTGTTATATTCTATGATTTTAGCGCTAGCACTGCAGTAGCGCCTTAGAAAAACATAAACAATGTTGTTATTGATCTATTTCTATGAGTAGCGCACTAGTATTATATAATTTCTTTCTTTTTACAAGTTAGTTGTCAGCCAATCACTGAATTCTATTTTTAGACAATCATTGATTAGTCTATTTAGTAATTTATCGCTAAAAATAATTGTTGTGCTATATTGGATAAAATCCTATCATTTTGTCTACACTTAGTGTAACATTATGTTTTTAAGTTTTTAAAAGAGCCAACTTTTTTTTATTTAGTTTTTACGGTGATTCTAACAATATAAGTTTTGTTCTTACCAAACAAATAGGTAGCTATCTATTTTACGCTAAAGTGAGCTATTTTTATAACGTGTAAGATAGAGAAACAGTAGTTGCTATGCAACATCTAGGCCCCTAGCAACGGTTGCTATGTAAAAATATCATTTTTTTATATATGAGACATTTCCAATATATGATGAAAATTTCATCAAAATCGATTAAAGTTTAGGGTATGTTATTGGGTCTGAACAAGTAGAAGAAGAATTAGAATAAGAAGAAGAATTACGAAAAAAAATCGATGTTTGCACCTTGATATATTGGGTTCTATAATATAGTTATGAAGTTGAAAATTGAATCACTAATACATTTTCGGCGGCGCTCTATGATAGAAATTAAATCATTTCAAAATATAAATTAGTTTTTAAATGGTAGCGATTTAAAAAATGACCGTTCTTGTGGTATTCTACTATACCTTCTGTAGGTAGGTTGCTCGCATGCGCTGCATGAGTTAACAACCTACTGCCGTAGGTTTTTAGATAATATAATATATATTATATGTATAATTTATTTATTAATTCTACATTATATACATGATATCATGACGTCATATATAACATCATGACGCCATTATTACATAATGTAACAAAATTGTGCTGTAATCTGTCTTATGATTGAACAATTCACTTGTCATCAAAATATTTATATTTTAACAATGTGTGGCGTTTCTTTCCGGCAAGGCTATAATTTCTGTAAAATTATTAAATTGCATACTCAGCTTAGTATATATATCTCAGTCAAAGATATTAAAGATTCCTTGGTATCTTTGATCTCAGTTCTCTGATGAAGCCGTGTATGCAACGGCAAAATATTAGTTCAATAAATTTCAATAGAAAAAGGCTTTATGTTTTGTTTTTTGACTTTTTAGAAAAATTAATCTTTTAGTGAATTATTACTGTTTATTGCGTAATACCAAAGATTATATATACTCGTATATTATACATTGTTATGTAATAGTCTTTGCGTAATATACAAGAATGTATTGGCATTTAATTAACTGGATTGACTAATTCATTAATTAAAGGTATCCAACAAGCATCAACAAAATGAGAGTCAAAAAGCGAAGACAAAATGCAAATCAATTTGAAAATACGTAGCTCGGCCTTTTATGAAATTCATTTTGTCCTATATTTCAATGTGTACGATAAACACGAGGACTACGTAATGATTTTCTATATTGTACTTTGTTTACTTACAATTAGTACTACTTTTCTATTAAAGTTTGTTATATGTATTATTTTCTGGATTTCTTATCGTTTTTTCTTTTCGTACAGTTTTGCAAAAAAGTTAATCTTTGTGCAGTTCTGTAAAAACATCCATAAATATAGTGCACGTAGAAATTTGCCATAAAATATACGTATCGATTGTGAATCTCAGCGTATTTTGGAAAATAATCAATTCTATATTAGCATTTGAATGGTTTATGTACAATATGTTAATGTCATTAAACGCACATATTTCTTAAAAATAATGCACGATGGCAAAGCCACAGATTAAAAACAGGAGTGAATTGATTGTTAATAATATTCAAGTTTAATTATATTTTCCTATATAATCCTCGACGTAATCGATACATGCTTGATTATTGAATTTCCAATATAATATCAAAGACAAATTTGATAATTGACATTTTATAACAATATTGTACATTTATTTATGTGAAAGTAAATATATGCGAATATATTTATATCAGATAATATTTTTTAACACGTTTTTTAATAAAGTTTCATAAATAAATATTTTTCTTGATTTCTGAGCGCTTTTTTTCTATCCTAAAATTGGCGTCGAAGTGGTTTATTAATAAACAAACTATTAATAATTTACAATTTTAAATTTTTCAATGGAACTATTAATAGGAAAGTAATTTTAAAATGGCAAAAACTATTTTTAGAAACATGATTTCATTGGTTGTTTAATACAATTGGCATATCTTAATTCTTCTCTTAAAAGTATTACTGAGCCTACAAACTGCATTATAGGATATCGTGAGATAATTCCTTCAAGCTAAGTTGAATGCGTATATATTTTATGATTACAGAACAGTTTCCAGTTTCCTTTAAAATCGTTATATTTAATATTTATATTTATGAGTACAGAATGCATTGATGTATGTATGTATGCGATTATTTAACAAGACTTTCTGATGAGTAAAGCATCAATTTAAGAGTGCTTTAACAGATTATTACTTTCAAGTTGATATAGCTGCAGCAGATCTATAGATAACCCTCTTTGAGAGACTGACAAGAGAAACAAGGGGTAGAAGATATTGAACTGGTTAATTAGACGTCCCGATAGTTTCACTTGTGTTATTGCAGAAACCTATCAGCGTGCGCATTTGTTTCGCAACAGAGATCCTGTTAACTAATCGGCGCTTAGTGAATCGTTTTGGTAAGGATGCGCATCGATCTCCTTTCCATTCGTAGTTTATAATACTGCCGTTTACAACTAAACTAAGACCAACTTCTTAATGCACCTTCAATCACAGCATACATTTTTTCGTTGCCTAATCGTCGGCTGCCCGAATGAACACTCACACCACCAGCTGTTTGCTCCTATCACTATAGTAATGAGACATCACGACTGTCTGCATTTTTCTTCAACGTATACACATTTAACTAGAAAGATAACAAATCATCATGAAGTAACCTAATATAACATCACCAGGTCGTGTTTCACTTTGATATATTCGTTCATGGCAGTTTGACAGTATCACAGTATCACAATATTCACTTTTCTATATAGTAATAACTGTGTTAAGATCGTATCTCCGTACACTACGCCTGATTTAGTATTGAAATCGTATTGTTGACTCGTGTGTGTTACCATCAGAGAAAAATGAATCAATCAAAAGAAAATTTAATATCTACCGACGTTAACTGTGCCCAGCTGCCATCAGGCCATTCAACAGAAAAAACGGATTCTAAACTAGAATGTGATGATTGTAAATGTGACTGTACTTGTGATACTTGTTCAGTGAGGACTATTCTAGAAGTCAAAAAAGAAACAGATGATACCGGGAAAGTTGACCGTCTTCGAACTACATCGGAAAGGAGCTGCGACAGCTTACGTGTGGAGGAACTTCGCGACGCCGTTACTAATCGGATACGGGAACTTGAACTGGATAATCAACGAATTAAAGCAGAAAAGAATAACCTCCGAAACCAATTAAGACGGTTACGTCAATGCTTCATGTCAGTTGCTTCTACTTCTGGCAATTTGCGAGAACCTTACCCATTGGAATTAACTAAAGATATTATTATTGATGATGCTGAGATAACCGAAGCAATTCGCATTAGTTTGGCTGATTTGAGTTCAAATGAATATCAATCAAGTGGATCTTCTAGTCCGGAAGTGTTGGAGAAAAATGATGCCTCAGAAATTATAAGAAACTCACTAGAATTTTCCGCCTCTAGTAGTAATAGCGACAATTTACATAATAGTTCTTGTGTTTTAACTTCACGTGTACATAATAATAGTGCTTCCGATAACGTCAAATATTCCAATACTGACGTAATTACTCAAGAAGCTTCACTTTATAAAAGTATTGAAACTCCAAACTCAATTTCTATTTGTGAACCAAACATTCCTCAAATTCCACCCAAAGTGACAATTACCAGAAAACGTTTTGTACCATCCTCTTTCAGACTTTCTTACCCTACAAGTTCCACTAGTAATAGCAGTGACAATTATATGAGTTTTACGCGGTCAAACAAAACAAAAATAACTTCTAAACAAACGCGAACAAGTGATGAAATCCACAGCAGTTCTGTTGAGCTCCCTAAATTTGATTGCATAACTAGCAATCAAATTGAATTCAATAAACGAATAAACTATAGTCCCATATTAACAAACAAAGTTGCTTGTCCCGATAAACCTAGTTTTCGCCGAAATAGTATATCTTGTGTACATTCACCAGATGGCAGTGAAACATTGTTTGATATCTCAAAAGAAAAAAGTTCTCAATTTCTTACTAGTTCATCAATCAATTTATTAACTGAATATAAACCTATTCAAACTCCAAATAATACTTCCAGCGGAAACAAATTGGCTAATCGTTTGTCGGGTTTAGTAAACAGTCTTTCAGTATACACTTGCGTCAAAGGGAAAGCCCGTTTAGTGCAGACACAATCCACTAATGATGACCGTGGCTTCACGGACAGTGAGGATAATACCAGTGAAAATGATTTTCTTCTTGCAACCTCCTCAGTCCGACAAACTCTACCCACACTTGAACGCTCACAGGGTAATGAAATGCGCACTGTTGAATCTGAGAACTCTATGGATTATTATTCACCCCCAGATGAAGTATCATTAAGCAGTACCAACCAGTCTGAAGTTCGATCGCTAACAAACGCCTTGTTTCCAGGTAAACGAGTATTTAAATGTGGTCCAGTTTCAGAATTAAGCGGAAAATTCAAACTCTGGCGACAACAGTGGGCAATTTTAACCAGTAGAGGACTGTTTTTTTATTTGACGAAACCAAAAGAAAATGAGAGGCCAATACAATGCATTACTCTTTCGGATATTCAATCTATTCATCGAATGACCACACAAAATACAAATATCCAGTTTGTCAGTTTTGAGTTAGTTACCAATAAAAAAACTCATATTTTTTGTGCTTCATCTTCTTGGGAAACCAACATTTGGATAAAGGTTTTAAGAAAAGCTTTCAAACGAGCTAAGGCTGAACTTCTTGTTGAAAAATACTCATCTCAGCTACTCCACAAGGGCTTTTTGAAACGAGTAAAGTGCGGATATTCCAGTAAAGTGTGGTGTCTTTTACTGGGTAGTCATATTATTTACTACCGATCAAATACGGAAATCAATCCAACTGGATACAGAAATGTTTCAGCTTGTCGCTTGCAAGCAGTTGGAGAAACCATGAAAGATTCGGATAAAGCAAACGAAAGTTCAGACTCTGACAGTGATACGGCAGAAATTCCTAGTAGGAATAGAACCTTAGCTCTTTGGGAAGAAAACAAAAATCCTGTGTATTTTATCTGCGCTTCAGATCAAAATTATCAAAAATGGCGTCATTACCTTTCCCTTGTTTGTGCCCAAAATACTTTTGTAGATGATGTATCGTTATTAACGAATGTTGTAAGTGAAAAATATCACAATAGTTTCTACCATTCCAGAGAATCTATTTCAACACCTGTATCGCAAACACTTGATCTCAGTATGATGTCATTGGCGATAGACTTGTTCAACTTACTTTTAAGGGTATCATATCCTTTTGCAAGAACTGAAACGGAAATAAAATATGAAAGAGTTAAACTCTTTCAAGAAATTTCTCGAATGTGTTACACAAATCCAGGTTTGAAAGACGAGCTCTTCCTTCAGGTAATAAAACAAAGCCGATCACCGCCAAAAGAAGCTAAGCAAAAAAAAAGCAAATTGTCTCTGTTTTGTCGATCTCCTTCAAAAAGTATTGATTTTGGAGGACGGCAGTTTAATAATGACAAGAAAACACTTGTTGGCATGTGGGAGGGTCTCTGCATTCTCTTGCCTTTGTTTTTGCCATCACCTCCGATTCTGTCTTTCCTTGAAATTTACCTTATTAGTCGCAAAGACACTACGACTGATACTGGCCGTTTTGCAGCATTTTGTTGTGATACTCTGACTCGGGTCCAGGAAAAAGGAGGACGACACGATGTTCCTTCTTTCTTCGAAGTCACAGCAATTTCAATTCGCCATCCGTACACTCATCAGCAGCCTTTTAGCATCCCTATTCATCTAAATAATGATGTGTATCATGTCATAAGTTTCGATGCATCAACGTCAATCGAAGAATTATGTCTGGCTATGCATGCGACCTGTTTTTCAAAAGAATCTACTAAAGGAAAGCATGGAAAAGAAGAAAAACCATTCTGTACATTTGGAATTTATGTCAAAGGTGACTCAAGTAGTTATTTATTCTTGGATCCAACGTGGAAGGTCTGCGATGTAATATCGAGGTTCGAAGCATCATTGCTGGATGAAGATGCCACTGTTAATTTTGATGAAGTCACAATCAAACTCCATTTCAGAATCCGAGGTTTCCATGCTAATATTTTCTCTCTCTCGGAAATAACAGCTAAATTTGGGAAATCTGGCGAGGAATATTTGCGCTTATTAGTTCACCAACTGCACCAAGATGTCAAAAGAGGGTACTACTTACTTTGCGGTACTGATATACTCATTCTAGTCGCTCTGCTGTGCCAAGGTGAACACTCGGATTATCAAAAAATTCGCTACAAAGATGTGACACTAAGTCGTCTAGTGCATCAACACTTTCCCGCTAGTCTGACAGATCAGGTGGAAAAGGTGATACACATCAAATTGCTTCTTCTGAGTCGTTGGTCAGGTGAGTGTGGTCGAAATTCGGCAGACGTATTCGTTGAATATATTACTCGCATTGAGGCAATGTGCCCAAATCATTTTACTGCCTCCCCTTTTCTTTGTCGGTGTTTAAACGGAGGGGATGTTGTGAACTCTTCTGACTGGCTTTTCTTAGCTCTTCGGTTTGATTATCTTTCCCTAATTAACGCTGTAACGTCATTGAATTTGAAATCCATTTCTCTACAAAATGTTGTATCATTTGGAGGGCGAGGCAAAACATTTTTCCTAGTGTTTTCTGACGTTGAAAATGGTGAAGACATTCTCAGAAAACTTTACTTTGTTCTCACTGATCTTTCTACAATTCTGGAACTTACTAGTACACTTTCTGATTACATTAACTTCAGATAACATTTGCATTTACTTACATCGTGATTCCAAAATCGGAAGTTATCTGTCTGTTTTTATTATTGTTTTTGATATTTGTTTTTAGCTAATTTTTGTAATATGGTTATTTATGTTTGTGATTATCTATACGCATCAACCACAATAATGAATTAATTATATTTTAATAATATTTAAGTACATTAATAATTAATTAATAATTAAATATTTCATGATAGCTATAATGAAATAATCATTTTATGGTTAATTATAAAGATTATTGCTCCTTAGCTATATCTATAAAATTTAATTTTTAATGGTTTTTTAAATTAATGTATTATGTAATTGAGGATATTATCTGTAAATATAATTATATATTTAGTATTTCCCTGCAAATATTATTCTCGATATTTTATAGTAAAAAGCAAACATCAAATCAAAGTTATTATTTAACTTCACTAATTAAAATTCTTTATAGAATACGTTTTCATTATTAAATTATGTTTATTAATTACTTTAACATTTCATGTAGTTTTATTTACTAATTAATTAATTATTTTATAATAAATATTACTCTTAATGTATTTTTTTCTAATGTGTATCATTGATTGATTTAATTTAATTTATTTTTCATAGCAAATGTGGAAAAATTGTGGAATCCATTAATAATTATTTATAGAATTTTATATAATATGCTAAGAAAAGTAAAATATTTAACTATTTGTTATTCTATGACTTTATATTATCATATGTTTTGTATAGGTTTTTACAAGACAAGGTGGAAACAATATAAACAATCCATTAATTTAATCTAAATGATGTATATTATATATAAAGTCGTACAATATATACTAATTTCATTTTAACTACATTAATATATTAATTATTTTTTAAATAATTTTTTACTAAAAAACTATATTTATTTTTCTCCTTGTAGGTGTGCGCATTCAAAATGTCATAAAAATTATTTTAATAATTATAATTTGTTATATGTTATTAGTTTTAAAATGTTTAACATTGAATACACTATCAGTAAATCAAAACATTAATTAAAATTGTAGTTGATAATTTGCTTCATATTTTTCTTTTTTCATTCAATGTTTATTTAAATATACTTACTCTTATATACCTAAGAAATTTTACATTCATCAAAAATGTGTCAAATTTTATCTACTCTTAAAAAACGTTTGGTAATTTAATTATGTCGCCCTTTACATCTTAAGAGACTATTGCATATTAAAACGAATGCACTATTTTCTTATTAAAATTAAAATAATAGGCTTTGAATAATATCAATAAAAGCATAATAATAATGATTTAACGAATACGTTAATAAGAAAATACACAATATAAAACTAGAGATAACTATCATGTTAATATATACATATATATCAAATTAAATAGATATAAATTTTACAACTAATATAACATTACTGATTTCAGTACTTATAGTCCGGGAGACCAGAGGCTCCAACCTAAGTGAACGAGATCCCAACAATCACCCCCTAGATGTTTAGTACTAACATCCCACATCATGAAACTGAACATCTGCCGATGTCTAAATGGTTCTTTAGTACCAGCATACACTTCTTCTCATTTTCCATATTAAAGAATATGAGAAAATTGATGATTGGGACATATTTTTCGTGAAAATGCACATTTTCAAAAAATAATAGTTTTAACATTTATTGAGAATAGATTGATACATACCATTTTGTTCGTCTAAGTGTTTTCGACACATTAGAAGCAAATTTAGATGGATAAATCATACCATTTATTTTCTAGAAACATTTGAATAT